>CAJNJA010016476.1:0-35968 GCA_905231915.1 Symbiodinium necroappetens | reverse complement strand
CGTACATACATACATAGATACATAGTTGCTTTACATTACAATGTACATTACAGTCTACTACATCGCCACGAGCAACATGTCCTCAAAGTCTGCAGAAGGTCTCAGGCCTTACGTGTCCAGCTTCTGAAATGAGAGGCTTCCGGAGGCCCTAGGCCTGTCTCACTGTTTGTGCCTGGGCTGCCAGTTGTCCAGTCCACTTCAGCATGTTCTTTGCATCGTTCTGGTTGCTCTGTCACACCACCGCAGTGCTGTCAAAGCAGATTGTATCACGCCCTCCAGGCCCAAACCTTTATGTTTTAGAACACTTGCAGGGGTCGGAGAAGTCTGGAGGCAAGTCGCTGTGGATGGCTAACGTTGCCCGACTGATGCCCTGTAAGTCCATTCGTCAGCTGTGTTCCTTCGCATCGCTGGCTCCGACTGGGTCGCGCATGGCTGAGCTCGAGCGTATTCGGGTGTCGCGCTGACCGTTCATTGTAGGCTTTCAACTTCATGCAGTCAGGCAGTTGTACACGGCAATGACTGTATGTGGTGTTCACAAGAGGAAGCGGATTGAGACTAGAATCCCACGTCCCCAGACTGATAGAAGCACTATAGCCAAGTCCTCCAAACAATACAGGGTCAGAGATCGAGCGGGGCCTGACGTCTTGGCACCGAAAGCCGTGCCTCACTCCGTCGAAGGCCGTGGCCCCGAGCTCTTCGCGGAGCCCCGCAGACGCCCAGGAAGCCAAGGCAGGACACGCCGGGGATTGGATTCGAGGCAGCATGGTCGACCAAGCTTCCAATACTCGTACTTGAGAGGGTCGTACTTGAGAGGGGTGGTATCTACTTCAGGGGATCTTGCAATGTTTAGATTGAGATATCTGAAGCATTTTGGGGAGGGAGTGAGCCCTTGCGCTTCAAGCGCCGCGGGGTACAGCCAGCAATATACCAAGGCTGGACCAGCGCGGGAACCAATGTCCCGATGGCTCTTGCTTTGCCGATTTCGCCAGCTCTAGCTGCCATAGCGTGGGAGTGTACTGGTTCATGGATTGAGAAGTGTTGGACCCAGCCTAGTCCAACACATGTCGCACCTGTATGACCCGAACTCGAAGGATTTACCCCCGGCTGTGCACAGGTTGGCGAGGTCTCCTTCGAGTTCCTCCCCTCAATGGCAGTGTCCATGCGTCCCCTGCCCAACAAGGTGCCTTCAGGGCTTAACGGCCTAAAACCTACATCCTAAGCCCGTATAGTTTGTCAACTTACAGGTTGGAAGTTCTTGCACCTTCGACTGTTGTACTGAAGGCACTATCGATTTATCTTGAGTTTGGGCGCAGGGGGTTAATTGGCTTACTGATAGAAACCTTAAATCACTAAACTCTACACCCTTTAAGCACTCAAGCGAAAGGCCAAGCTTTCAACAGTCCAATCCTATGCAGAGAGAGTTGAAGTCACTGAATTGTCCGCAGCCTGGGGAGCACCTCAGAAGCGGCAGAGGGCCTCAGCCGAGTCTGAGAGACAGAGTCGTGCCCGACGTGTTGGCCGGTTGGGACCTCTACAACCCCACAAAAAGCCGTGCCTCTCTCCGTGGAAGGCCGTGGTCCCGAGCGCTTCCCCCAGCCTCGCAGATGCCGCAGAACCCAAGGCAGGGCTCGCCAGGGAGTGGCGACCGGGCTTCAAATAAGGCGTTTCTACCTGTGAACAGGCGGTGTATTACAACAACTACAACAAGTACTGAAGCTCTGTGTTGCTTAAATTTATAGCTGACAGGGGCTCGCCAGGGAGTGGCGACCGGGGCTCAATTCAAGTACTCCGTAGCTGAGGCGGAGTGGTCTCTACTACGACGTGCAGATATTATGATGTAGGGGGGGTTGTTTGGTGTATAGGGTATACTGTAGGGGCCAGGTCCGCCGGGGCCGCCGGTAGAGGGCTGGCAAGATGAGTTCGATCGGACCGGAGCCTTGCATGGGCTGGAGGGAAGCAAAGCGCGGCAGAAGCTGCGCCAAACTGCACCAGGGGTCACAAGACTTTCGGCATCGTTCGCCTTCAGACGTTATCGGCAGCTCGAGCTTCTCTTTGCAATGTAGTGGGTTCGATCCGACCTTCGTTGTAAACATCTTCTGAATTTGCGTAAAATGGTCCGAAATGACGCCCCCTTTGCCTGCTCGAAGAACGACCCTATGCCCCGCCAATCCGTTCGGAGCCTGTCTCTATTCCTTCGCTCACTCCCATCGGGCCGTGCGGCTCTGTGCACAAGCAGCTGTCGTGCTGAGCGTTCAGGGTAAGCTTTCCATCTCGAAGCAGTCACAGAAATTTTCAAGCAGCTGCACGGCATTCACAAAAGAGGCCTAGGTGGCGGTACCCCCGAAAATGAATCTTAATCATGGCCGCTTGACCTTGACACACTGCCAGGAGTGGTTCGACTTGGGCCGAAAAGGTGGTGGCGAGCGCAATGGCCAGAGGTACTCAGAGCAGGACGGGGCCGCCCGAGCGCACGTGGGAAGAGGGACGGAGTACCAGGAGCCCATTTGTCCTGAAGCCCCCAGATGTATAGCGATCTAACTAGATGGGGTGCCCACCAGCCAACCTAGGCAGACGTATGGCGATCTAGTTGGGGACCTCCTAGGCAGCGACTCCCAAGGGCCCCAAGAAGTAGGACATCGATGACCAGTGAAATCCTAAACCCCGAAACAAGTCGATCCCGGGCTTGTGGTAGATTGTTGAATTGGAGAAGAAAGGTCTCCAGCAGTCATACGTCGTAAGTCGCACTCCGAAAACTTTTAGAGCTCACACACCCTGCAGGGCCTGACGCCGGAAACGTGAGACACCCAGAGACCTCAAATAGTCCTCAACGTCCTGTAAAGCTCGACCCCGATTCGCCCCTTACTAAACGAAAACGCGGGAAAAAGCAAGAACTTGCAAAGCTTTGGCCTGAACGGCTGTGGAACATCGGCCTCCCTGCTGCCAACTTGCGTATGCACTTCTGCAACGCTACAATTTTGCCGCTCCGGTCTGGGACCCTCGTACACGGGAGGTTGACGGGACTCGCATGTGGCCGGTTTTTGAAGTCCAGCTGTCAACGAGGGCGCGAGGTCGTTCACAACTCCCGCTGCCCCGGCCCCCTGCAGGGCTGTTACATCAAGGCCCTGGAGCTGGATGAGAACTGTGCGTATGCGTGGCTAGGCCTCGCAAGCGTCGGCCGCGGCATCGTGAAGGGCCAGGCCTATGATGAAAAGGACCGGCGGGGGGGCGGGGGGGGAATGGGGCTTTGGGCTTGTCAGAGTTTGCGGTTTCCGGTCGTGAATGGCAGGCCGAGGGTTTGTTTTCTGCCCGCTGCTCCGTTCAATCGCAGCGGCTCCCAATACAGTCGATGACCGATGACCCCACAGACGCCCGAAGGTCCTTGAAACCGGCGGCCATGAACTTGAGACTCTTGCAGCCAGAAGTAGCCTGTACTTCCCACAAAACAAGCCTGGTCCTGAGCGTTGGGCGGAGCCGAGGGTCCCATGGAGCCTGGCAGCTCTCAAGACCCAGAAGGTTCTGGAGCCCGCTGAAACCCACAACCTCCCGAAGACACTTGCCATGTGGAGAAGGTCTCTTGCAGTCATATCAATCCCAATGCCTGCGCAGGGCTTACACCACGTAATATCCTGACCCCCGAAACCTGAAGCCCCATAAAGAGAGGCCCCAAACCCAAGCGCTCCAAAGGATTCCCTTCCAAAACTTGAAAGCGCCTTGTCCTTTCAAGGCCGAAGAAGTCGGAAACCCCCAAAATTTTCGAAACCATCTAACTGCATGTGCAGTCCTCATGTACATAAGCCGGCCAAGCAATTCTTTCAAACTTTCGCAAAGCATCCGTTTTTGTCGCTTCGGCCTCGGGCGCCCCTTTCAGCTTCGCATGTGGCCGGTTTTTGAAGTGAACCACCGCTGCCCCGGCCCCCTGGAGGGCTGTTACATCAAGGCCCTGGAGCTGGATGAGAAGTATGCGAATGCGTGGTACAACCTCGGAGTCGAAGGCGGCGGAACCGTGAAGGGCCAGGCCTACAATGAAAAGGACCGGTGGTGGGGAGGGACTAAAGCCAGGGCCTTGGGCCTGTCAGAGTTTCCGGGAGGCCGAGGGTGTGTTTTCCGCAGGCGCAGAGTAGGAGCTTCCAAAGACCTTCAAGACACCCGAAGCCCCTTAAAAACCAGCACAATCCTTAACCGAAGACTCTTGCTGAAACCTGAGACCCCAAATCCCTGGACTCAAGCCCCCTTGCAGGCCCAAAACGTCCCAAAGCCCAAGTCTTCCCAAAGCTTTGCAGTCCTGGCTATTCTTTTCAAGCTTCCGAAAAGCATCCGTTTTGGCCGCTTCGGCCTCGGGAGCCCCTTTCAGCTTCGCATGTGGCCGGTTTTTGAAATGAACCACCGCTGCCCCGGCCCCCTGCAGGGCTGTCACGTGAAGGCCCTGGAGCTGGATGAGAAGTATGCGAATGCGTGGCGCAACCTCGGAGTCGAAGGCGGCGGAACCGTGAAGGGGCAAGCCTATGATGGAAAGGACCGGTGGTGGGGAGGGACTAGGGCCAGGGCCTGTCAGAGTTTCCGGGAGGCCGAGGGTGTGTTTTCCGCCCGCTGTGCAGGTTTCCGCAGGCGCAGAGTAGGAGCTTCCAAAGACCTTCAAGACACCCGAAGCTCCGTAAAAAAAACACAATCCTGAAGGCTCTTGCTGAAACCTGAGGCCCCACAAAAGACCCCAAATCCCTGGACTCAAGCCCTTTGAATGCCAAAAAAACCCCAAATCTTCGAACAAAACCTTTGCGCAGGCACAGGGCCAAACCCAGATTGGACAAAAACGAATCCGGCGGGCCATTGTCTCGCAGGACTGCTTTGTGAGGGTCCTTGAGCTGGACGAGAACGATCGCATTTGCTGGCGAAAGCTAGGTGAGATTGGCGGGGGGACCGTACGCGGCACCCACTACGGCCCCGACGAGTGCAAAGCCAAAGCTGCAGGGAAGTAATGCGTGAGAGCATCAGAGAGTGGGCCTTGCTGTCTGAACTCGTTTAGAAGAAGTGTCTCCCTGGCTTTGCAGCTCGTCTTCATGCCTTCCGGAATGCAGTCCTGTGCTGCAGCTTTCACCCAAGTTACAGCCGACATTCCGGCAGAGCCGAATGTCAGCAAGAACGAGATGCTTCTGACAGACCCTCTTCAACAAAAGCCTCGAAATCCTATGAGGCCGAAACACATCGCATCCTTATGCTCTCAGTCGAAGCAGCTCTTACTCTCCTATCGCAAGCGAAGCCACTGAGGTGGGTTAGCGGCTATGCCAATCGAAAAACAAAGCAGGGCTGAAAGATGCTGAGTCAAGGCCCTAACGAAAGCCCTGAAACCCTAAGCGACAAGTATCCTAAGCCCAAGCACCTTCAGCCCTCAGAACTACCATCCTAGACCCCGAGTACCTAATCATGGCTGAATGAGTTACTCGTTTTCAGCCTTGAGCTCCCGGTCCCCGACTGTTGAGTGAGAAGCCACTTATGGGCCTTTCGATATCATCCTGAAGCACTGCTCAGCATTATCATTATGACTAGATACTACACCGTCGTCATCATCATGATCACCATCATCACCACCATGATTATCAGTTTCATCATCACCACCATGATCATCATGGTCATCAGCCGCAGGCCTTTAGAACAAAGGGTTCTTTAAGAAATCCTTAATTCGAAAGGTTATGGCTCATATCTTATGTAAGAGGCCAAGTGTTGAGGGTTGAGGGTTTTCGCTGCCTGCTCTCGGGCATATGCCCTCAACCCGAAGACCCTAGAACCGAAAGCCCTAAAACCCTAAAGCCCTAAATTAACCCTAAAGCCCTAAACCCCAAGACCCTAGACCCCAAAACCCTAACACCCTAAAACCCTAAACTCTAAAACCCTAGAACCCTAAACCAACTGAAGGAGGAGGTCCCCAGTCAGTCTTGTCAACTACCTGGGCCCCCATCGATCCTCTCCTAGGCTCTTGTTAAAGGATTTAATTTAAATTACCATGATGGGGATCTATAGTCTATGGTTTCCTTACTATGGTAACTTAAACTAAATCCTTTAACAAGAAACCAGTCTCTTAGACCCTAAGTACTCACTGTTTGGGACCATATACCCCTGTTTCAGGGTAGTGGTATTAAGTCTCCTTTGATGAACCAAATGTATATTGACAGGGTCCTCACGGTAAGACTGGACAAGCCAACGGTAGGTTATGTCTAAACCCTAAAAACCCTGGTTTCAGGGCGCTGCGCTTGCCCCGATGGCTGAAGCTTTCTGTTCTTGCGGCTCACGGGCACTCGATGCATTCTTTCACAGCAAGCCGTACGATCTACGCCCTCAATGTTGGGCTCTAAGACCCACGGAACCCTGCAGAAGTCACCTATGCAATCCCATACAGAACCGTTTGCACACCCTTCAGCATCCATAAGCTACCGGCATCCCAGGACCGGCCTGGTAAGGCACAGCACTACCGAGTCCGAGACCATCGTAGGAACCTAAAGAAGCTCTGTGTTCTGAGGCTCCAAAGCCAAAATCTTGCCAGACCCAAAGACCCCCTGAAATGACCCGTACAAGTAAGGGCCTATGCCCAGATACTATGACGTCCTTAGTCCTGCATGTTACCTAAGCCTTAGCCCCTTTCAGGGGGCGTTTCATCTTCAAGGCCATGGCGTATCGCGGAGTGCCGGTTCCCACTTGCGCTCCCTTGCGATCTGCGGGGGCACCCTGCACGCCGAAGCGGGCGAGGCCTGCAATTGTACATCCATCTACAAAATAGAGGCACCAAGGCGTAGCGTGATTATGAGGATCCAGACGATACTGCAAAATCATGCCACCATGCGATAAGAGCATCTGTTTTCAACATGAAAGGTGGGAAAGTGCTATGCAGACCTCGGTAGCTTCGGAAGAAGCATGAGGATTTCAGGATCAGGGTTTACGGTTCAGGGCTTAGGGTTCAGCTTTAAAGGTGCAGGACAGAGTCGGCCAGAGAAAGATGGAGGAGTGTACTAGCCGAGAATGGAGGAGCAGAGAAGCCGAATTTTGAGAACCTGCTCAGGAGATCCGTGCCTTCACAGCTTGATGATGTCAGTTGTGGGATCTTAGTAGTGTACGTGTGTGTCTCTCTCTGTCTCTCTCTCTGTCGTTTCTCTTGTTCTAAAACTAAAACCCTACACACTAAACAATTAGGCCCTTGAACCTGAGCAAACTCGGCTCTCTTTATGGGTTGAGGGTTTAGGATGGTTTTCGGTTCAGGGCTAACCCAAAAAACAGCTGTCCGTTGCATACCACCTGAACAAAAATCCTTGGTAGGGCATTTGCGTAGGGTTTAGAGCGTCAGTCCCCATGAAGCGCTGACTTTAAACTACAGGGGTCGGCGCTCGGCCTCGCCCCTGTCACCGTCTCCGTCATGGTTGCTTGGCCGAGAAGAGAGGGGGACATTTCTGGGCAATCTAGGGGTTCGGAGGAACTAGAAAGACCATCCCCCTAAAGTGCCTTCTTTGATTATAGTGTGATCGGAAGAAGTAGTAAGCATATCCCGTTAGACTACCTTTTTCGATTATCGTACAAAGCTGGAGTGCTGCTGCTTCTAGCGTGAGCACTGCTAGTTCGCGACAAGGTAGGGCAGGTACAGTATCACATGATCATGGCTTCGATGTATTTGTTGTCCAAAAAGTAGTGAAAGTGGTATCTTGTTGTTGGGCGGGGTGTCATGATGAATTCTTAAAATTCTTAATACACCGTGCACTGCCACACCTACCCAAGCAAGCCAATCCCCAAACTTTTCAGCCGATGCTGTAGCAAGGTAGCACACCATAACGCCTCGTCGCTTCAATCCCTCCGAAGCTCCGCCAAACCCACTCCATCACCGAGAGTCTCCAACCGCAAAAGCCCTAAAACCTAAAGCCTAACTCCTAAGCCTTAAGCCTAGACCGACAAAATCCTAAAGCCCAACCCCCCAAACCCCTCGAACCCTCTACCCCACGAATCTAGAGACTAGGCCGTAACCCCTCGCAGGACCATACTTGGGGAAGATCATGGGACAGTCTTTACAAGGATGGGTACTTTATAAGTGTGTGTATATATATATATATATACATACCGAACCCTAGTTACTAAGCCCCATGATCCTTCAAGTAAACCCCTAACTTAAAATCTAGAGCTCAACCTCTAAACCCTTAAAGCCTAAACTAAACCCCGAAGGTCCAATGGCAGTCCTGGCGGAACTCTTTTGGCAACTGGCGGGTCCTGGAGCCGGGCTTTAGGGTTGCACGGTTCAGGGTTTAGTTTTTCACTGTATCCGACGTCAAGCTTTGAGAGTTTTAGGGTTCAGGGCTTTAGGGGCGCTCAGTCTTTAGAGTTCCAGGTTTAGGGCTTTCAGGTGTTAGGGCTTTAGGGTTTTAGGGCTTCAGGGTTTTAGGCCCAGGGTCCGAAGGGCCTCATACTTGGGTGCTTGGGACCACCAAACCCCATATTCCTAAGCATTCATGCCCCGAGCATTCATAGAGGCTTTGAGAAACTGACTCGACTCGGGGTTTATTGGAGAAAGCCGTATATCTCTCCTTCTGTGTTTGGGTTTACAGGTTCTCCGGCTCCAGTTCTAGGGTTCAGCCTTTTCGGTCGGTGCTCCAGGATACTTATTTTCCTCGATAACTTATTGGATGTCAGATGCTAAAGCAGTTAAATAGACTCGCATATACACCCGGTAATGAACTCCTATCAAGGAATAGCTAAAAGAACCCTATTCTATCAATTAGGCTCCCTAAACCCTAGGCCCTGAAACGACAAACCTCAACACAACCTAAAAGCACTAAACAGAAACCTAAACACCCCAATCACCCCAAAGAAATCCTAAAGACACCACCCAAACCCTAAGCCTTAAACCCTAAACCCTAAGCCCAAAACCCTAAACCTTAAACCCAAAGCCCAAACCCAGAGCCCAAGCCCTAAACCCTCAACCCAAACCCCAAACCCAACCCCTAAACCCCAAAAGCCCAAACCCTAGACCCTAAAAGCCCAAACCCTAAACCCTAAACCCGAAAAGCCCAAACCTTACACCCTAAAAGCCCACACCCTAAACCCTAAAAGACCCTTCAGTGGGACTCTCAGGAGCCCCCCAAGCAGCGCCCGGCGCCGCTCGAAGCGAAGGTCCATCTCCGAGCCCCTCGAAAAGCAAAAGCAATAAGCTCCCTGAAAAGGACCCTTGAAAGGATTTATATCGTCCTTAATAGAATCTGTAAAGACACTTTAAAGGATTTATATAGTCCTTTATAGAAGCTGTATAGGATCCTGTACAGGGTCCATATGGGATCCGTGAAGCCGTCTGTATGGGTTCCTTAAAGGAGGGTCTATACAGCTTCCTCAAAAGGACTCATATGGGTTCCTTAGGGGATCTAGAAGGGTTCCTTCAAAGGATCCTGGGCATGGTATCCTTCCTGGGATCTAGATGGGCTCCTTTAAAAGATTCGCATGGGTTCTTTGTAAACGGATCTACATGCGTTCCCTAATGGGATCTATATAGCTTCCTCAAAAGAATTCATGTGGGTTCCTTTAAGGGATCTAGATGCGTTCTGCTTTAACAAGCTAGATGGGTTCCTTTAACGGATATGTATATGGGCTCCTTAAAAAGATCCGCATGGGTTTCTCTGAAAGATCTATATGGGATCCCAAAAAGGATCCTTATGGGTTCCCTTACAGGATCTATAGGGGATGCATTCTGGGATCTAGACGGGTTCCTTCAAAGGATCTATATGGGCTCCTGAAAAGGATCCATATTGGTTCCTTTAAGGGATGTGTATATGGGTTCTATTTTGAGGGATCTGTATTTAGGTTCCTTTAAGAGTTCGTTTAAGGGGGCTTTTCAGGTTCCTTCGAGGGCATTCCTTGAAGGGTATTTCAAAGGTGTCCTTTCAAAGGGCTACTACCAGATCTAGGGGTACGGGTGCGCGTTCTGGGGCGGCTGCAGGGATGGGGTTACTAGATGGTTACTTTAGGGCTACAACAAACCTTCTGGGTTTAGGGTTCCTGCACAGGTACTTTGGAAATTTGGGTTTGTGGTTTCTGAAAGGGTTTCTAGAAGTCGAAAGCTTACTAATTAGGCTTGCAAGGGTCACTGCAAGCATTTCTAAACAAGCTGTTTGGAGTTACCGGCGTCGGGGTAGGGGTATATGAGGTTTCGGGTCCACAAAAACCCTGTTAGTCACGGCTTCTACCCATAGTCTCCACTCTGGTTACGATCCTACAAAGATACCGCCCTAAACCCTAAAACTCTAAACCCTAAACTGGGTGAACCAACAAAGGAACTACAATGGAGACTAAACCAGTAGGGTTCAATGTTGATATAACGTCAGCTGCAATCACAAATCATAGGTCCTCAACCCTCGCCCTAAACTGCTTGGTGCTGTCTTTCTGGGCAAGGTTTGCGGGGGCTTTTTTGTGTTTTGGCCCACAGATTTGATGGCCAACATTGCCCGCGAATTTGTGCGCGGATTCTCGCGCGAGCTTTTTTGAGCGAGACAGAATCGAACGAACGTCCGCGGGGAAATTCCGCGAGAACATCCGCAAGACATTCGCCGAGACAACACGCGCAAACAAAAATTGCTCAGACAGCCAACCCTGAAAATCTTCGTCGACCCCGAAACTGCGTAATGTGCCATAAACTCTAAATCCTCAAACCCACTCTTCTGATTGCTGCTACCCTTGTAGTACCCTTATCATATCCTTACAGTACCCTTGTAGGTCCCCCCTAGGGTCGCCTTAGACTACCCTCACCATACCCTGATAGTACCCTTGTAGTATCCTTACAGTAGGCTTCTAGTCTCCTTCTCATCTCCTTCTAGTCCCCTACAGGAAGTGTGTATAGAACCCAGTTACTAGAGTCTTCTTCTGAGACTATTGCTAGCCTTCTTGAGGCTATCTCCAACAGCTCGGATGCCGCTTGCCTGAAGCTGGCCTTTGGCGGTTTGGGGGTTAGGGCTTAGCGTCTAGAATTTGTGATATTCGGAGTGTTTCTCGGACTCTTGTGGGCTGTTCAAGAATGTGCTTTGAGAAGCCATATATGATCATGATTGCTTGGAATAGTTAATATTGCTAGTCCCTAGACGTCCTTATCAGGCGCATCGTAGTCCTGCAAAAAAACGACCCTAAACCACATGCCGTGGAAAATATTCGATGGCTGTAAGAAACCGCGATCCCTTCGAGAGTGCTACAGGTGCTTGAGTAATTACCGACATGACCCCTCAGGGTTCCTGAATACAGTTCTCGTGAAAAAACCCCACAGCCCGACTCTGACTGTTACGACCCATTGCTACTGTTTAGAGTTTAGCTTTTCCTAAGCAGGTATCTTCGCCCTTGAGAGCTTGTAACCTTTCTATACCTCATTGAGGATCTGTTTGGCAAGTTCTCCAGAAGCAGCGACTTGGGCTCTTGTAAGCGTCCAATCGGACTGGATTAGGGTTTAGGATTGTGGTGTTCGGAACGAAGCAGGGTACCCCCTTAATCTGAAACCGAACCCTACAATAAACAGTAAATCCCGAACCTTAAGCCCTACGCATTAACCCCAAACCGCAAAACCACCGAACCCTGTCCCTAATCCCGTCATCAGCACCAGTCTCTTCTCCCCAAGCTTCCACTAATACAGGAGCCGGAAGAATTGCCAAAAGTGATTCTTCAAGGCTCCAAGGTAGAATCATACTTTAATATACCCTGTTCTGTCTATGAATAGCCCTTGTAATACCCGGAGGATCCTAACCCTTTTGGGGCCTTCAAAATCTCAAATGAGTTCAGGGGTCTCGTGGGAGATTCGGGACCTTTCCAAATCTCCTTGGCACTGTCAGGGCCTTGAACACCGAAACCCCTAACCCCGAAACTCCTGTGAGGGTTAAGGGTTTAGTCCTAAACCCCTAACCCTGAAACTCCAGCCCTCACCTATATTAGAGACACTGCATAAGCATCATCGCTTGTCTCGCGTCGCCGGCATCAGATGCTTCCGCAGCGAGCCTCCAAGCCTCAATGGAGCTCCGAGCCAACCTGTACGGAGGCGATGCTCTCCTTTCGAAAGAGGTAGGGCGCGATTTGTGGTCGCGGGTTGCGTTGGCTATGCTGGGGACAGTCGTCCGGTGCCTTTCGTGTCAGGGGTTTAAGGGTTGAAGGGGGGTTGCAGGTCTTAGGGTTCAGGGTTCAGGGTTGGGGGCTCAGGGTCTTAGCAAACTCTTGTGAGTTCAGGGGTAGTTTTGGATGTCTCGCTTATGTTTCGGTGGGGCGGGCACCATGGCCATGAGATGTGGGATACCTGTTTCTAGACTCAGGGAAGTACCCTGATCCTAAACCTGAAACCTATAGATGTCTATGCAGTCTATATTGTTCTACTTGTGACGTTTATGGTTTGCAGTTGGGTTCAGGGCTTCGACATTGTATACACTGTACGAGTTTAACATCGAAGTCAGTAGATGTAACAAAATAACTACCCAGAAGCCTTATTAAAAAACTTCGGATCTGCCCCTGATATCCTAACTATCACACTGGATTTGAGCTACATGCTGGCTTCGTGTCCAAGCTGTGCGGCCTCAAGCCTCGAAATCTCAGATTCCGAAAGCCCGAAATCCCAAATCCGAAGCCCCAATTGCACCTTTAAAGCCGTACCTCAAGCAAACCAAAGACCTCCATGCCAGTCGCGTACCGGGCAACATTGTGCCCTGCAAGGTGCTGGGGCACCCTACCGACAAGTCGCACGTCACAATTCAGATGACGGAAAACGATCGCAACGCAGGGCTCAACCCTAGCAACCCTTAAACAAACTCTGGAACTCTCAAATCCCAAACGCCTACATAAATCCGTAAAGTGAAACCCCAACACCCTAAAGCCCTCAAGCCCCACAAATGCGAAGGGCAGAAGCATGGGAGCTGAGGCATCACCTGTCCTTATAACGTTTGGGGCTTTAGGGCTCTGAAAACGTTATCGGGTTTGGGGCGTTAAGATTTTAGGGTTGAGAGGTTAGTCAAGTGCTTGCCTGAATCAGAACTCACAGCCTTCCGCTCGAGACACGCTTGATACTTGCAGCTGAGTTCCATCTTGATTTCATGTCGTTCGCAATGGTCTTACCGATGTTCTTCCCTCATCCAAAACCCTAAATTTACCTAAACCCTATGAGCCCCATGAGCCCTACAAGCCCTAAACCCTAAACCAACTGTCATACATTCTCATTATTAAGAGAGTCTATATAGAGCCAGTCATCTTCCAGTCAAGGCCCAAGGCTTCTCTGCGTGAATCTTGTCCACGTGCCACAGCTTGGTGAAACGCGCCAGGGCAAACTCCGGCAGTAACTTGTAAGTTCTCCAACGGTTCGACTAGCTTAACACAACACGCAGGCAAGCGACCCAACGCTGTATGTTTACACGGGTGCTGCTCAGAGTTGGTTCGCGTAATGTGTGCCTGTGATTTTGAATGCAGCCAGAAGAACGCGAAGTGCAGTGCTAGGCAAGCAAAACACGCATGATGAAAAAATGAGCAAATGTCACATGTGGCGGCAAAACTTCAACGATGAGACCAAACCCTCGCATGCAGCTTCGTTGCGGCTCATGCAGCTACGTTGCTGCGGCAGTGCATGGCCGCGCACGGGAATTTCGCAGGTTCGGCTCTGAGCGTCATTGGTTCAAGTCGACGTGGGATTTTGGTGTACATGTAACTCGCACAATGCACATTTAAATCCAGTTCTACCGAATTTGTGTTGTGTGGCGGGCGTCGCATTACATATGGAGCTTTGCACGGTGTGGTCGTCTTCAAGCTACAATCGCCCATCTGCTTGATTCCACCAGGTGGGTAAGCACGTTCAGTGCTGAGCCAGGTTCCTGTGGTGTTCATCATCCACTGTTGCTTCAGGCAGAAAACCAAGATTGCTTCCTGGCACTCTCCTACCATAATAATAATAATGCTAACAGTACTACTAATAATAATTTTTTATACCACTACTACTACTACTAATAATAATAATAATACTAATACTAATACTAATCAGAATAGGCCTCGTATTGGTATCGGGTTTGCAGAAATGAGGTCGCACCCATGAGCTGTCACGACCTGCGACGCGCAGAGGACGTGGGTGGAGATAGTGAAAGATTGCGGGAGGGCCCGGCCCTTCACGAATAGGTCTTACATGACATGCTCTGGAATGCTGCTTGCGGTTTAGGGTTTATGGCTTTAGGCTTTTGGGTAGCAGAGCTCGTGAGCAAGCGAACCATGGTGGTCAACTAAGAGTCTGAAAAAGATCGCGAAGACCCTGCAGCGCTCCGAGCTACCTGGGGCATCCAAGTGTTAGAAGTTGTCAGCGCAGGGTGTTTCCCTAAAGCCGAAATTCAAGACCGGACTACAGTTCACCTAGACCCTCCATATACCCCCGATTAGACCCCTAAATACCCCTTATTTGGGGCCATATACCCCTATTTGAGGGTACAAGGAGGGTCCTGGCAGGCAGTGGGGAACCTTTCAACTCCTAGGTGCCCTCCAGTCACCGGATCCGGGGGTCGGCAGGAGATGTGACTGTGAAGTCCAGCGCTTTGAAGGCCGGGCTGGGGTCAGGGGATCTAGCCATCTGGGAAGTCTAATTATTATTCTTATTATTGTTATTATTGTTATTATTATTATCATTGTTAGTTTTATCATCATTATTATTGCTAGCCTCAGGCAATTGGCGGTCAGAAATGACAGGCTCTGACGAAGCTTCCCTTCTCGCTGCCCTCTTGTTTTCAAAGCCCCTGAAGCCTCCTTCCATCTCCTAAACCCTGCCCCAAAACCCTAAAGCCGGCGAGGTGGTTGCAGAAATGACGACGTGGCCGCACCTGCTGGCCTCGAAGCTTTCCATCCGAAGCTCTCTCGGCAGGCTCGGCAAGATCCGATCTGCCCGGGACTGCATCGACTTTGCGATGGCGTCGCGTTCTCTGAGCTCCTCCAGCTCACATGCTTGACTGAGTGCGCCTCGTCGTCTTTGAAAGCTGCGGGCTTGAGGTCCCGCGGCCGGTGATGTTTCGGGTGCATCTCTCTGATAAAGTCTGGAGCGAGCTGAAAGCGGACGAGCCGCGATGAGCCTAGGATGAACTTTAGGGTTTGAGGTTTTGGGGTTGTTAAGGCTTTAAGGCACCGGCAAAAGGCTTTGGTACCGGGGTGGAAGCTCTCTCCTCATACTTGGACTGTGACTGCGAGTGGCGGCGTCGGAGCGCATGAGATCAGCTCCAAGTCGTTCCGATCTGCTTGCTCTGCTGCTCTTCCTTGACACATCCTGATCCTGATCGGCTGGTGCGTGCGCTGCGGCCTCGAGCTCCCACTCCCTTCACCTTAGGCAACATCCACCAAGCTTTCTTTATTGCAACTCCGTCGAAGCACGGGGAGCTCCTGAGGCTGTGCGAGCTCTGAGCTTTGGCTTTGGTGTCCATGACTCGAGCTTCTCTTTCCGAAAGCGAAAATGGCTAGATCCCTAAACCCTGGTTTTATAAACCCTGAACCCTAAACCCAGATGCCAGGGGCAGCGTTGAACTCGCAGGCACGGCGGCTCTACTCTGTACGTTTGGACAGCCGTCGAAAAGCCGTGCGACCTGACAACGGCAGCTTCTAAAAGCACAAAGCTTCTGTGTCGACGGCTTCGGAAGACAAGGAGAGTTCTTCCCCATACCTGCCTTGCGGGCAGGGCTTGCTCCTATGTCCGACGTTTTGACGTCACACACTGTTCCGGCAGGAGGTGAGGCTTCAGGCATGCTGCTGAGCGACTCTGTAGCTTCACATGGCAAAAGCCGCCTCGCATCCAAAACTGCCCCAGATGGGAAGCAAAGGGCAGCAGCCCCAGATGACGCAAGCATCTCGCATGTATAAAACCCTAAATCCCTCTATGAAGCTGGCGCCCTGGACTTTGAGACGCTTGTGGCAAGGTGTGCAAAGTCGCCTTGGAGCTTGACAAGGAATTGCCATTCCCTAGACGGTCTAAGGGTTACGGTTTAGGGCTAAAGCCCAAGCCCTAGAACCAGAAGCCCACTTAACTTGCGCGACTCTGGGTGAAAGTCAGGCACACCTAAACCCTCCACCTGCCCAAGATGTAGGGTTAAGGCTTGGGGGTTTAGGGTTCTAGGGTTTAGGGGTAGGGTTCTCCAAGCAACAGTGCCAAGTTCAGGCATCTGTTTAGAGCATGTGCTCGCAGAACAGGGTGCAGTTTCCTTTCTACTACACGTAAGAGCATGCCTTTAACGAATGACTTCAGTACGACCTTGGCTTAGGTTCCAAAATTCAATACAGCTTGTCCGTTTGCGAAGGCAGACGCTTGTCTCCCGCTACGTGAGCTCCCATCTTGTCTTGCATAAGGGAATCCTAACACCTCGTACGAGCAGGGCTCGCAGATGGCAAAGCAGTTCCGTTCTGCTCCCCGGAACTGCCTGGCAAGAAGGGGCGATTCGCTTGCATGGCGCAGGTGTTGCGATCGCCTCGTTGAAGCAGCACCATTTCTGTCGCCTTTCGCAGCATTGTACTCGCTGTCTCATCCAAGCTGATTTTGCATGTCTGTGGAGGGTGCAGGCTTGTCGCCGATCCTTAGCTTCCAATGTGTTGGTCTGCGGGGATGCACCTTCCCGTGCTACTGTGAATTGAGCATCTCATTGGTGCTTGAAGCTGCTTGTTCATGAACCGCCATCTTGGTGCATGTGCAAACTTCGCCTGGTTTCAAGCTTAGTGGAGCTGTAGCAGTGGTAATGTGCTGTAGTTATGCAACCTCGTCGTCTTTCGAGCGTGTGTATTCGCTGCCTCAGCACTTTCAAGCATTTCCAGCTCGTCTGAAGAGCATCTACAGGCCGCGAGCGCCAATTTGAAACTTTGCCCAAGCACAAGGACAAGCACCTTTTCCAGTCACCTCTTTGTAGCTGGCGGTGTTCTTAAGCTCCCTCCGTAAGCTCGCGTCTCTGTGTGGCCGAAGTCCTACAGCAAGACTTTCCCTGCTGTTGCTTGTGCATTCGACGCACCAGTGGTTCCTTGAAGCCGAGTGAGGTGCGTCCGAGTGCCCTGCGCCGTGGTTTCTGTTGCGAAAGAAGCTGCCGTGCCGCTACGGCACGCCCTTCCATCAAAGCCGCTTCCGCGGCAGGCTGCTTTGACGTTCGCATGATGTGCCAAGTTCTGATCGGCTGCTTCGTTGGAGGATGGAAGTAGCTCACAGGGCCGAGGCAGCTGGGAAGAGCCCTGGTTGCAGCGCGTACGATCCGGGGTTGCGGGCACCCAAAGCGGATCCGTGCCTCTCCTCGACACTCGCGTGAGCCATGGGAGAAGGGGCGACTTGCTCGGGCGAGGTAAGCGTTGCGATGGCCTTGCTGAGCCCTTTAACAGATGTTTGCTTCCTGCTGCCGGATGCTGCCAGGATTGCCAGCCAGATCCAGGATCAGATCTTGTATGGATGTTGATGTCACATGCTCGATGCTTGCCGCCTTCTGTTGGGCATATTTGCTCGCCTGCTCTCTTTTGGGTGCTTGAGAAGCTGCAAACCTAGCAGCAAAGCCCTTTGGTGAAAAGGCTTGTGCACATTGCCGCGGTTCGGCTTTGCTGTCATGATCTTGTGAAGCTGTCCCCGTGCACGAGCCACACACGCCGTGCAACAGCTTTTCTTGAGGCTAATGCAGGCCACGCAGATTCACAGCATGGCGTGCTTACGGCCGGCTAGCAAAGGCTTGCTGCTCCGGCGGTTTCACCAGCAAACTATATTGGTGTTTGCAGCTGTCCACAGTTTTCGCAAGCCCACATCTGTGTGTGCAATGCCCGTCTGCCTGGGTTTTCACCAGCCTTCGGCATGTCGTCAATGCTGGCGGGACCCGCCTTCAGCCCTATAAGCCCGCCCTATGCCCAAAAACGTAAGCTCACACCGACTCACACCACCACCAGCGCCGAGGGGCACGGGCCACAGGATCTCCAGCTGGTCGACAACGAACAGGCTTGAGGGGACGGTGCTTCATGACAGTCCGAGGCAGGTTGCAAGGAAATTTCACCACGTGCGAGTCTCTGTGTGAGTCTCACGGGATGGCTTTGCCAGGAGCAAGGGCCCTATAAACCCTGAAGCCGAAACATGAGCTGAAACCTCACTATCACGCCTTCGTGGCCTTCGCACGGGGCCGTAGGTATTCGGTGAGGGGGGCCGATGTCCCATTGGGGCTCGCGGGGGAAGGTCGAGACCGTTTCTCTGTCCTTTGCAAGCGTTGTTAAGAAAGCAGCTGTTTCTGTAGTTCGGGTTTAGGGTTCAGGGACACTTCGTTTAAGAAGCCACCCGCTTCTGTAGTTGGGCAGTCTCATCATCTTCTGAAGGTGCCCCGTCTTGCGGGTTCATCAGACATCGCGAACCTTCAAGCCTTGCCCTGCGCGATCCCTGTCTGTGATACAGCTGTGGTTGGCAGCTGGCAGCTTGCTTGTCTGATGGGCCTGTAGCTTCCGAGACGTTACCATGGGAGCTTGCCCCCCCAAGAGCCGCCATGGTTTAAAGGGTTAGACCGACCCTATAAGTAAGGGGTCATAAACTACTATTTTGTGGGGTTTGGAGTTGCAGGAATATCTTCTCCGAGTCCTCTTGGTTTCAAACTGCGTGGAAGGAAGGAGGGGTTTCACCGGTGACGCTGTGGAAGCCCTCGCACGCCTCGCACCATGGATCCTCGATCTCAGCCTCAACTGCCTCCTCACCCGATGGATCAATCCTGGGCCTTTCTCGCACCTTCTGCTCGCAGTGCTAACCCTAAACCATCCTAAACCCATAAACCCTCAACCCTGAACCCAAAACCTAAACCTTAAACCCTAAACCCGAAAACCTCAACCCTGAATCCAATTGAAACACTGCTAGGCTGAGCTGGAAGCCGGGATGTTTGCAGCGTAGATTTTCGCTCTCAGCCTCAAGTGCCTCCTCACCCTCGCCGATGGGTCAAGGTTGGGTTTTGCTCGCCACTTCATCCAGGCTTTGCACCGTGGATTCTGTGATTCTTCGCTCTCAGCCTCAACTCGCCGTGGTGGGCTGAGCCCGCCGAAGACTTCTGCTGGAGTGAAAGTTTCCGCTGTGTCGTGAGCACGGATCTTTAGGGGCTTCGCTGCTAGGCCGATTGCACGCAAAGGGACGGTGCAGCACCTTTCGGGCCTTTCACGATTCATTACGTGGCTGTGGAGCGTGCAGGCTTGTCGCTCTCCTGTTGGCCTTGTCTGTCTGCTTTCGCATGCGTCCATGCTTATGTGCCGCAGACAGCCAGCCAGCAAACGCATGAGTCTTTGTCGCTTCTTGAGGTCTTGCTCGCCGCACTAGGCTGAGCCTGCAGGCTCCTTCTGCCGCGGAGTGGAAAGTTTCGCATTGTCGTGAGCCGTCATGTTTGTGGGCTTGGCCAGCTGTCTGAAGGCAAAGGGACAGCGCACGATATCGGGGGTCTTCTGTGGTACACTCGTCTGGCAGGAAATCCAAGTCTGTCTTGCATGGCAGCTTGTCGCCCTTCTTTTGGCCTTGTTTGTCTGTGTTCGCATGCATTCGTCCTTGTGTGCCGCACACAGCCAGCCAGCAGACGCTTGTGCATTTTTCGCATCTCTATAGATCCTACTCACTGAGCCTGCCGGCTCCTTCTGCCGTGCCGTGAAAGTTTCACATCGTCGTGAGCTCCCATCTTCGTGGCTTCGATTGAAGGCCGTCTGCAGGCAAAGAAGGACTCACGAGGAAGACAACCCTCTTTTGGCCATGTCTGTCTGAGTTGGCACGCATGCGTCCTTGTGTGCCTCATACAGCCAGCCCACAAGCGCTTGCGCCTTTCTCGCTTTTTGAGGTCTTGGTTGCTGCTGGGCTGCGCCCGCCGGCAACTTCTGCCGTGGAGTGAAAGTTTTGAAAAGCGCAGATCTTTGTTGGCTTCGACGGCAGGCCGTCTGAAGGCGACGGGACAGTGGCCTTTGACAGTTGGCTGTTTCCGAGGAGGTCCAAGCCTGTCTTGCATGGCTGTCCAGGGTGCAGGCTCGTCGCTCTCTTTTGACCTTGTTTGTCTGCGTTCGCATGTGTCCGTCCTCGTGTGCCTTATGCAGCCAGCCCGCAAGCGCTTGTGTCACAGCTTGTGCCTCTGTGGCTCTTGGAAGTCTCGCTCACCGTGCTCACGGCTGAGCCTGCCGGCTCCTTCTGCTGTCGAGTGAAAGTTTCGCGTCGTCGTGAGTCCCTATCTTCGTGGGCTTAATAGCAGACTGTGTGAGCGCACAGGTACACCGGGCCACCTTCAGGAACCTTGGTGGCTCCCTCGTTTGCCAGAGAATCCAAGCCTGTCTTGCATGGCTGTGGAGGGTGCAGGCTTGTCGCCCTCGTTTGGCTTTATCTGTTGCACTCCGTCCATGAATGCCTCATACAGCCAGCCCACAAACGCTTGTGCATTTTTCGCATCTCCATGTCTGCCCACCGTGCTAGGCTGAGCCTGCGGGCACCTTCTGCCGTCGAGTGAAAGTTGCGTGCTGTCGTGAGCCCCGATCTCTGTGGGCTTGGATGGCAGGTCGTCTGCACGCGAAGGGACACAGCACCACCTTTGGTGATCTTTACGGCTCACTCACTCGGTCCCTCGAGGTGCAAGTCTGTCTTGCGTGGCTGTGGAGCGTGCAGGCTTGTCGCTCTCCTGTTGGCCTTGTCTGTCTGCTTTCGCATGCGTCCATGCTTATGTGCCGCAGACAGCCAGCCAGCAAACGCATGAGTCTTTGTCGCTTCTTGAGGTCTTGCTCGCCGCACTAGGCTGAGCCTGCCGCCGCCTTCTGCTGTGGAGTGGAAAGTTTCGCATTGTCTTGAGCCACCGTTTTTGTGGCTTCCATGGCAGGCCGTCTGCAAGCAACAGGACTGTCACGAGGATACAGGCTTGTCGCTCTCTTTTGGCCTTGTCCGTGCATCCGGCCTGAGCTCACCGTGTCAAGTAAAGAGCCTGCCGGCTCCTTCTGCCAGAGCAGTGATCCCAAGACCCTCCATATACCCCCTATTGGACGCTAAATACCCCTTATTTTGGACATGTTGGGACCATATACCCCTATTTGAGGGTACAAGGAGGGTCCTGGAAAGTTCGCATTGCTCTGAGCCGCCATGTTTCCAGGTTTGGATGGCAGGCTGTCTGAAGGCAAAGGAGCTGGCAAAGGGACAGCACACGACTTCGGGGGTCTTGTGCGATTCACTCGTTCCCAGGAGATCCAAGCCTCTCTTGCATGGCTGTGGAGGGTCTAGGCTTGTCGCCATCTTTTGGCCTTGTCTGTTTGCATTCGCGTGCGTTCGTCCTTATGTGCCGCATGCAGACAGCCAGCAAAAGCACGTGCATTTCTCGCATCTCTATAGGTCCTGCTCACCGTGCTCTGCTGTCGAGTGAAAGTTTCGTGTCGTCGTGAGCTCCTATCTTCGTGGGCTTTAATAGCAGACTGTGTGAAGGCACAGGGACACCGGGCCACCTTTGAGAACATTTGTGGCTCCCTCGTTTGTCAGAAAATCCAAGCCTGTCTTGCATGGCTGTGGAGGGTGCAGGCTTGTCGCCCTCGGTTGGCCTTGTTTGTTTGCGTTCGCACACATCCTTACGAATCCCATGCGCCTTTATCTGGCTTTTTGAGGCTTCGCTCTCCACACTAGGCTGAGCCTGCCGGCGCCTTCTGCTGTGGAGTGGAAAGTTTCGCATTGTCGTGAGCCACCCTTTTTGTGGCTTCGATGGCAGGCCGTCTGCAGGCCAAGGGACGTTCACGAGGATGAGGATGCAGGCTTGTCGCCCTCTTGTGGCTTTCTTTCTCTATCTTCACAGACGTTTGGCCTTTTGTGCCTCATGCAGCCAGAGAGCAAGTGCTTGCCTGATCGAAGCACTCCTTCCCGCAGCCTAGGCTGCTCGGCCGAGGAAGCAGAAACCCGGCGGCGTCGGGCAGCCGCGTAAGATCTTCGCAAAGTTTCTCACTCTACGTAGCATACATGAGGGACAGCACGGACAGGAAGTCCAACATCTGAGAGTGACAATGAGCTGGACCGAGAATGAACAAAAATAGATGGGTGCTAGCATTCGATGGGCCTACTGGTGGGAACAACCTGAAAACCCTAAACCCCAAACTTCAAGTGTTGGGCGGGGCGCTTTTTTTCGTCGAGCCAGGCTTCAGGTCGGTGAGGCGGGGCGGGTTTCAGGAGATCTTAGTCATACGTCCGCTTTGGTTTAACCCGGGAAGCTGTGGGTTTATTTTGGGGTTTAGGGGTTGACGGTTTATGGTTTATGGTTTAGTTTATAGTTTAGGGTCAAGTGCGTTGATGTTAAGCAACCACCGCGCTGGAAAGCTTCCTGTCAAATGCTGCGTATCCTGACTTTGACTGCCAGCCATTTTTGTTTTAACGGGATGTAGAGATGTTGCGTGGATTGACAGTCCTCCTTATCGCCAGGAGCTTAGAGCGGCTCAGACGCCAGACACGTGACATGCGGGGTCGCCGCAGGGGCGGTCTGAATTAGGGCACCCGTAGGTTTTTTATGAGTTGGTGGCGGACTCTTTGGGTCAACCAACAGTCAGGAGCTTCGCATGTGCCTTGGTTTCATGATGGTTGCAAGCCTGGTGACAGGTGCCGTTCTCAAGGCTAGATGACGCCTGACATTGCATGCACACTCTGGCACACGAGTTCAGGCCATGCCTGACGAAGATGCCGGCTTAGTACATTCAGGAATAAGAGTGACGGTAACCTTCTCGACAGCATCGTTGGTTGTCAAAGAGACAGTCGAGATCATCACCGACATCTCCCCCACATCATCATCATCATCATCATCACCACCATTCCTAGGGTACCAAACTCGACGAGCGTTTTGAGTTCATATGACCGACGAAAACGCAGAAAGACAGTAGAGCAACAGTGCTCGTATGTTCCTGTGAAGCCACCCACCCACCATCCGTAGCCCTTAGTCTGAATCCTCAACCCTGAACCTAAACCCTACAACCCCCAAGCCCTCAAACCCTGAATCCCCAAGCCCTAAAGCCCCAAGCACTTACAACCCTACAGCCGAAACCAGACCATAAACCCGAACGAACACTACAGCAACTGGAACCCTAAACCCTACTGTAACCCCTGGCGTTCAAAAAAACCTAAAAACCCTAAACCCTAACCCCTGGGGAGTTCAAAAAAAGGCCGCAAAACCGCTAAACCCTAAACCCTGGCATTAAAAGAAAACCTAAAACCCCTAAACCCTAAAACCCCTGGCGCTATTAAACAAAAAGGCCTAAAAAACGCCCGAATCAGGCGCTGGCCTGGCATGGCTCCTCGGCCCTCCCGGCACACATTCGGCCAGGAGATCGGAGGACTTGGCTATAGGAACTGTTAGAGATTAGGGACCTTTTAGGGTTTAGGGTTTAGGGGAGCCTATAAGGGGTTTATCAGGGTACTATCCTTAAAGGGCTTAAGGCTTAGAGGGTTTAGGGTCTTCATGGTTTATGGTTTTGGTATTTAAGGGTGAGGGTTTAGTGTAATTCAGACTTCAATAAAACCCAAAGCAACCCAAGTGTGGTAAAATCTCGGGATCCTGCTTGCAAGCTGCAGCAAGGATCCTCACAACAGGGTTGAACGCAGATTCCTTAGCTTAGCGTTTGTAGGTTTTTTCGTGCACGCTCTCGTAGGTTCATATGCTTCTGCGGTTCTGGGACCAGGGTTTCTTTCGAAAGGCCTGGTTATACTAAGGAGTTCAGAAATAGATATGGTTTTCGACCGTTCCCTTGCGCTCCAGTCAGCTGCCGAAGCTGAACTCGATCCTTAAACCGCAGCGATTTAGGGTTCAGGGTATACCAGCTTTTCAGTATTTGGGAGCAATGCTGAGCGTTTGCAGTGATCAGGCTACTTCGGCGGTAGACAGGAGATGAGGCATACTACCAGCGTGTTTGCAAATTCCGTTGTCAGTCGGAGCCTTAGGTTATCTAAAAGCTTCAAAGAATCGCATTTCCCTTCGGTTGCATAGTCTTTCCATAGAGTTCTCTGACAATGCAAACAGCTTTCCAGAAGATTTCTCGTTATAACTACTGTTCGAGGGTCGGCTGGACGCAGAAACGCCGAAGACAATCAAGCTTCCTTTTGATTCCCTCGGCCGCTGCAAACCCCCGTAAATTGTTCAAACCCTTCTCTTAAACTGGGAAGTTGTCTATAACTATATGCTATATCATGCATTAGAATGTACTCTTTTGTTACTATAGTATTACTGAGATACTACGAGAATAGTAACTTGAATAGTACTACTCTATTAATTACTATTATGCTACCAAAATATTAATATAATATTTCCATAGCTGCAGGATCTATGTCAATGGCGTTCCCTTGCACATGAAGGGTGTGAACTGGAACCCGGTCGCAGTTGGGGCCTCCCACCCCTTCGGCCCGGGACACAGTGGGGGGATGTGCGGTTTTGGGGTTTAGGGTTTAGGCTTTAGGGTTCAGGGGGCGGTAATCATAGTCTCAGGGCGCAAAAGCATCGAAAACGCAGTCGTAGCAGTTCTGATCAGATCGCCATGATTAAGCATTCCCCATGCAATAGTAGGTTAGCAGAAGTACTGGTCGTCGCACCCGCAGTAAAAATGACCTCGCGAGGATGCTCTGAGACCTGGGCAGCCCGAGAACCCCAGACTTGAATTCCCTAAGTTTAAGTGCGCTACACACAAAGCCCCGAACACTATATTAGGGTTTAGGGTTAAGGGTTTATAAGCCGCTCATGCCAAAAAGCACTTGCTTGTTTGTTGTTTCGCATTGCGCATCCTAGGAGATCAAGGGTGTATGAAGAAGACCAAGCAGCAGGGATTCTAGAAGCAGTCACGAACAGGCAGCCGCTGTTTTCCATGACAAAGACAGCCCGATGGTTTGAGCAGATCCGAAGCGGCATAGAGGCCTCGAGTCTGACTGCATCCCTTGAAAATCTGCTGCGGAGCATTGTCATTGTTCATGTATGCAGCCAGCACTTCCGCGCAGTGCTCTTAGGCTATGTTCTGCTATCGCCTTGGGTCCTAAGGCCTCGCGTTCGCTGACTATGTAGTGCGAGACGCTCGCATTATGGCAGAGGCGCATCGCACCTGCCGGCATGCTGAGCCCATGACAAGTAGGCTATCCGTTGCTCAAAGAGCCCCCCTCCGACCTCTCCCCCGATGCGGAGTTTAAGACAAGATGATTTTGGCGCAGGCCGGCGTCAACGTGGTCAGGACAGCTTCGGGAAAGATGGGTTCAGCCTGCGAATGAGCATGCTTGTTCCATAACCTTTGGTTGAGATTACAGTATTATTTGAGGTAAAGTCCTAAACTAATGGCTTTTGGATTTCTTAGCTGTTCCCGATGCGCGAGGCTTGAAACTTCCGAGGGTGCTGCCCTTCACCTTCCAAAGTGTTGGGTTGCTGTCAAGGAACTTAATCTAAGTTACCAGAATCCGGGGATATATAGTTAAATCATTCGTGAAGTAGTGTTTTCTTATTATAGTAGCTTAATTTAAGTTCCTTAACGGCAACCCCAAAATGGTTGAAACCGCAAGGACGTATGAAACCGTGACCGACCAGGCGGCAATCTCAGCGGAAACCGGCGGAATTCAGGGCTTCGCCCGGACTTCCTGCGGTGTTGGCACGGTTTAGTTTAGCATTTAGGGTCAGGGGTTCACTGGTTTAGGGTTTAGTTTAAGGTTCTACTAGAGGAGTCTGCATGGAGTAAATTGGCTTGAGGAGAATCTTTGGGCATCGGGGCTTGTAGAAGGCATCACGTATGACATGATCACAGATGTGTACAGAATCCCCGCAATCATGGGCCAGAAATTAACGACTGGTGATCCGGGCCGTAGGCGGAGCATCGAAAGCCACAAGCAGCTGAAGGCTGTGTAAGACTATTTGAGATTCTACGAGTTCCGTCTGATATCACCGATGCTCGGACAATGCACGACAGGCCTGCCCCTCGACCTACCTGAGGGACATTGTGAACCGCTCCATAGCCTTACGCATGCTCTCTACAGAAATCGGCTATGAAGTATCCTCCAAGAGCACTTATACACGAAACTACATGATAGCGGTATGGCTAGCCTATTCTGTAACACGCATGTGCGACGGCGCAGTTTGTTGCCGTTATACTGTCCCTCTTTGGAAACCGAGCGGGCCAATAGGCTTTATCCAGGCCATTCCGCTATTGCCGGATCCGCCTCACTCGCGTGATCTGTGCTTCTGTAGCCAAGGTCGTATTAGACGAGCTCTGGCGAAACGGCATCCAGGCACAAGCTGGCTGCATTGAGATTTGGTTTACCTTACAAGCACTGGCAGTGCTAAGTGCTGCTATACTCGAACAAGCCCCCAAGAGTCATCATCATTTCCCGTTGTCGAGGCATGTCTAGTTCCTGTGTTTCAGAGAGAATTTCCGAACCGGTGATACTCAGTTGCCCAGGGCACGCTGGCCCTACCGGATCTTCCTTGTCCTCTCAGTCGCTGTTTTCTCTGGCCGAACCCTATAGACCCTAAACCTATAGACCCCAAACCTTAAACCCTAAACCCCTAAACCCTAAACCCCAGACGCCTAAACTCTAAACTTCTCTGGGCGACCAGATCCTGAACACCATCTACTCCCATGCCGGGAAACCTCTCGAAGCAGTTCGGAAAGAGGCTGGGGAGCCTCGGGGGTTTTAGGGTTTAGGGTTTCAGGGTTTAGGGCTTTAGGGTTTTAGGTGTTAGAGTTTAGGGAATAGGGTTTAGGGTTTTAGGGTCACTATATGGGTTTAGAGTTTTACGGCTCTAGGGTTTTAGGGTTTAGGGATTTAGGGTTTATGGTTGAAGGTGATAGTCTCGGCTCCAGGCGAGGCTTCCAGGGACCCGCTGGGAATTTGATTGCGGCCCAAAAGTAACCCAAGCATAAGTAATGCATAATATAAGGGATATGTGTCGGCTTCGCTGTAACGCCAACGTCCACACATAAATCGGTGTATCTGTGTATTTTGTAAACGTTAAGGACACTACAAGTTTGCAACCATTGTAACGCCAACGTCCACCCATCAGTTTGTGTATCTTTGTATTGTACACTTTGTAAACTTGAAGGACACTATAAGTTTGTAACGCCAGCATCCACCCATAATTCTGTTGTATTGTAAAGTTTGTCAACTTTACGCACACTATAAGTTTGTAGGGCCAACGTCCACCCATAAATTTGTGTATCTCTGTATTCCTTATTGCCAAGTTTACGGACACTATAAGTTTGTAACGCCAACGTCCACCCATAAATTTGCGTCGTTTTGTATTGTAAATTTTGTTTGTAAGGACACTTTAAGTTTCTGCCGCTAACGTCCACCCCCTTTGTAAACGTTGAGAACACTATAAGTTTGTAGCGCCAACGTCTACGCATAAATTTGTGTATTTTCGTTTTGTACACTTTGTAAATTTTCAAGGAGCGACACTGTAAGTTTGTAGCGCCGACGTCCACCCATAAATCTGCGTATCTTTGTATTGCAAGCTGTGTAAACTTTAAGGACACTACTGTATACGCTTGTAACGCCAACGTCCACCAATAAATTTGCGTATCTCTGTATTGCTTTTTTTTGCAAAGTTTACGAACACTATAAGTTTGTGACGACAATGTCCACCCATAAATTTGCGCATTTTCGTAGTATAAACTTTGTTTATAAGGACACTTTAATCTAAGTTTGTGACGCCAACGTCCACCCATAAGTTTGCGTATCTTTGTATTGGAAACTTTGTAAACTTGAATGACACTATAGGTTTGTAACGCTAACGTCCACCCATCATTTTTTGTATCTTTGTATTGTACACTTTGTAAACTTTAAGGATCGACACTATAAGTTTGTAACGCCAACGTCAACCCCCATAAATTTGTGTATCTGTGAAGTGTTTATTGCAAAGTTTACAGACACGATAAGTTTGTAACGCCAATATGCACCCATAAAATCCCATAAATGTGTGTATCTTTGTATTGTAAACTTTACTTTAAGGACACTACAAGTTTGGAACGCCAACGTCCATCCATATTTCGCTGTATCTTTGTATTGTACAGTTTGTCAATTTTAAGGACACTGAAAGTTTGTAACGCCAACGTCCACCGATAAATTGGTGTATCTTGCTGAATCTTGCTATTGTACACTTTGTAAACCTGAAGCACCCTGTAAGTTTGTAACGCCAACTTCCACCCATAAGTGTATGAATCTTTGTATTGTAAACTTCATACACTTTTCAGGACACTATAAGTTCTTAACCCCAACGTCCTTTGTGTATCATTGTATTGTAACCTTTGTAAACTTTTTCTACCGCTCTCATACGACACTAAGGACACTGTAAGTTTGCAACACCAACGTCCACCCATAAAATTGTATGTCAGTATGTCTTTGCATTGTAAGCTTTGTGAACTTTACGGACCCTATAAGTTTGTAACGCTAACGTCCACCCATAAATTTGTATATCTCTGTATTGTAAAGTTTGTCAACTGCAAGGACACCATAAGTTTGTAACGCCAACGTCCACCCATAAATTTGTGTATCTTTGTAGTGTAAAGTTTGTAAGCTTTAAGGACACTATAGGTTTCTTTCGCCAACATCCACCCATAAATTATCTGTATCTTTGTATTGCATACCTTGTAAATACTTGAAGGACATTGAAGGGCACTATAAGTTTCAAACGCCTACGTCCACCGATAAACGCTTGTATATTTTTTAGTTCTAGATTTCAGCAACTTCAAGGACACCATAAGTTTGTGATGCCAATGTCCACGTCTGTCTTTGTATTGTAAACTTGTAACCTGTAGGGACACTATAAGTTTGTAACGCCAACGTCCACCCATAAATTTGTGTAGCTTCGTTTTGCAAACTTTGTAAACCTTAAGGACACTGTAAGTTTGTAACGCCAACGTCCACCCAAAAATGTGTGTCTCTTTGTATTCTAAACTGTGTAAACTTTTAGGGCACTATAAGTTTGTACTGCCAACGTCCACGCACAAATGCGCGTGCCTTTGTATTCTAAACTTTGGCAACTTCAAAGACACTATAAGTTTGTAGCGCCAACGTCCACACATAAATTTGTGTATCTTCGTTTTGTAAACTTTGTCAACTTTAAGGACACTAAAAGTTTGCAACGTCGACGTCCACCCATAAGTTTGTGCATCTTTGTATTGTAAACTTTGTAAACCTAAAGAACGCTACAAGTTTGTAACGCCAACGTCCACCCATACATTTGTGTATCATTGTATTGTGAAATTTGTGAACTTCAAGGCCACCAAAAGTTTGTAACGCCATCGTGCACCCATAAATTTGTGTATCTTTGTATTGTAAACTGTGTAACGTAAACTTTAAGGACACTATAAGTCTGTAACGATTCTGAATTTTGTAAGCTTTAAGGACGCTATAAGTGTGTTTCATGCCTGCAGGTTGGGTGAATGATTCGGGGATGTGCCGAAAGGCAACTGTCACTTTTCCAGTTTTTGCGGAAGTCAACGTCACTGGCGAATTTTGGGGGCATCCCCCACTTCAAGCCCAGAAGCAGATATTGTGTAGCTGAAGCCGCAAATGCGACCTTTTGAAGCTCAGGCACAGGGTTTCGAGTGGTTTCGGGCTTCGGGCTTGCGATGTGGAGTTTATGCTTCCAACGCCTAGAAACCGCACTGCCCAACAAGCGAAGTCCATCAGCGGTGAAGGTGGATGCGGCCCCTTCGGTGGCATTTGGCTTCCTCAAAGCTCGAGATGTGGCCTTTTTCGGCTCTCAGGATTTGAATTTCAGGTTTTCGGGAAGGAATACCTTCAGATGAGTTCGGCCTCGAGTGCTTTCCGAGATGTGAAACCGGTCTTGCCATCTTCATCCCCCACCAAGACCACCTTTAAAGATGTGCCTGCCCCGTGCTGAACCCATCTGAAGTTTCAACCCTGTGTAGCTAGCTGTTTGGGCCTGGGAACCCTCGATCCCCATAAAACGAAAGCCGTTCAAACCCTACAAGTAACAGGCTTGAAGGTCTTAGATTCTGCAACACTCCAAACTCCCTAAACGCTCCTACAGGTGAAGCCCTGAATTCCCAGTATTCTTAAGCTTGTTAAAGGTATCTCAAAACCCTGGGATTCCGAAGATTCCTAAAGGTGAAGCATCATCCTGCCCTTTTGATGTGGGTGGCTGGGAACGAGCGGGAGGCTCAGAACCAGCAATCTTTGAATCGCCAAAGACTGGAGGCTTTGTCAAGGGTTTAGGGTTTAGGATGTATGGTCTCTGCTAGGCGTTTCTTTAATGGTGTCTAAGGGTTCAGTAGGAGATTTGAATGGTCTTCCGACGAGATTCTGTAGGGCTTCTAGACAGTGTGGTTGCCAGGGCGTTTCTGTACGATGCCCATTCCCTGGATCGTCGTTCCCAGCACCCTACCCCGCGCCACCACACCCCACCCACCCCAAAAGGTATGTCATATAGGTATATATGTACGTGGAGAAGACCCCAGAGACTGCAGGTGAGTTGAAATAAGTAGTTGGTCACGTAACTATTTTATGTACGTACGTACCTATGTATATATGTATGTGTGTATGCGTATGTATATGTATGTGTATGTGTATGTCGATATACACGTATAGACTCATAGTCCAGAAAGATCTAGGAGTCTAGGAGTCTAGGCGACTGGTGCATCTCGAATTGCATGCCTCGGAGCAGCCGTCATAAGGTGGAACTACAATGGCTGCTACCAGCACATGAACTTGGATCAGTGTGGTAACCGTTTAAACGAGGTGGCCGGGACCTCGGGTCTTCTACCGGAGATGGACACCTGTCTGTTCTGACTCAGTGCGCTTAAATAGCTAAAGCCATCCATGGTGCATGGCAGCTACGTCAGTCGGCTATCCTGAGGCCAAGATTGTGAAAAGATACGATCAGCAACATCCTGTCGCAACGGCCTCAGCAGTTGTCCCCGGAGACGTGTTGAAGAAGAGCACAGGATCAATAGTCTACAATCATAAAACAACACATGCCCTGCCCATTGGTCGTGAGCGGCCAGCTTTCGCATAAAGTTCTCTTGTCAGGGTTTTTGGAGGTGTTCCAGCTGGAAGACACAGCAAATCCCTTGTGTAAGTGCAGTGCAGTGGTGCTTACATCAGCGGGGGGCGCGTGAGAGTGGCCCATTCCATCAGCTTGTGTTTTGCTTACACGTGACCTTTGCATTACAGCTGCCCCTGTGTCCTGAGGCCTCGGTGTACGGGGAAGCTCCGCCCGTGGATGTGATCCATAAGATGGATGCCATTGATGCGTTTGCCTCAAGGATCTGGATGCATGTGTCCGGAAAGCTGACCTCTAAGCTTCTGAGGGCGTTAGGACTTCAGGGCTCAGGGTTTGCCACACAGGGTTTTCGTGGTGGACTTGCGTTAGGTTCATTTAAGTGCAAAGCTTGATCAGCGTCACAGCGCGGAGACTAAGCCCTCACCCTCAAGCCCAAAACCCAAGATTCCTCAACCCCTAAACCCCAGCCTAAGATCCCCAATCTCTCAATCCCAGAACCTCTCATCCTCGAACGCCCCTACACCCTAGACCCGAAACCCTAATCCCCAAACCCTAAACCCTAAACCCTAAACCCCTAAACTCCTAAACCCTAAACCCTAAAATCCTACATCCTCCCGCGGACTCCGAAGGTTTGGGGCGTCAACTACTACGACGAGCTAAGCTTCGGCGACCTCTTCAAGCGCTTTCGCCTCGGTAGGAACAGGGAGTCGGGGCTTTGTAGGGTTTAGGGGACTTAGGGTTTTGGGGAAGAAGGAGTTGGGATTTTGGGCTTTGCGGTTTAGGACCTCGGTTTGACGATGTAGAGTTTAGGGCCGAGGGGGTTAGGACCTCGGCGTGTTATGGGGTGTTGGGGCCTGGGGATTAAGGGCCTAGGGTCTAGTGGCACCATGTTTAAACTTGAGGATTCCCAGGAATAGCAGAACAAGACCTGGCTAAGATATCGGGTGCTTATAAGAGGGCTCCTGTATTAAGGATCGTGCTGTTCCGGGATAGTTGGGTCCATGTTGTGGCCTTCCATGTGCTCAAGCTGCCACATGCATCCGTGCCATTGAGAGACCCAGGCTTTGCAGAGCGATCGACGAAGCCGTTTTTTCTCGGCGAATACGGCGCGGATGCGTGCCCCTGGGTCTTAGGGTTTCATGACGGGCTTCGGGGCAATGCAGCTCTTTTCTGGGGGAGGTACGACACCACCATCACTGCTGTCAACGAGGACTCTGATGTGTCAATGTGAGCTTGCTTGTAAAATCATATCCGTCTGACGGTTCAGCTGTCGCCACCACATATTGGGATGTTCGGTTTGGCTCGGAATGCGATTCAACGCAGGACGCACAAGCCTATGCAACTAAAGTCTTGACGCCCGCCCGACACGTTTGTCAGCAAAGCTTGAATGGTGCCCTGTTCCCAAATGTGCGCAGCTCACGCGACATGCTTAACCGTGTCGACTTGGGGCCGCGCCTTTTGTGGTGCGAAGGTCTTAATCCTCACTACCGGCTTGAGATGACTTATGCAGTATTTCATGTCCTTTGTTGGCTTGATAGAGAACCCTAAGTATAAACGGCTTTAAAGGCTATTAACGTCGACACCAATGTGGCAGGGAGCAGATCATGGAAAACAGCGCCATCTTCCCTGGTGGCATTTGCAGGAGCCTGAGGAGTCGTGTGGGTTTAGGGTTTAGGGTTTAGGAACCTGCACTTCCAAGTCTTGAAAACCAAGTAACTAAGCATCAAGCTTCAAACCTTAATCTCTACAGGGCTCCTAAAAAACATTGAATCCTAAGCCCTAAACCCTGAACTCTCACCTGATTCCTCTGTGCAGCTCCATCAACAGACTATCCCAGCACGGTGCCCAAGCTGTATTGCCAGTGCCTTTTTAAGTAGGCTCCCGGCTTCGGACGGGGTCGTCGAGACTTGGCTTCCAGGCTCTGGCGGACTTATCTTTGAGCTAGCGGATGAGTGGTGGAAAGACGGCGGTGGTAGCCACCTGGCAAGACACTGTCAGTTTGCGTATATGCGAGTCTGCTGGACGTCCTCCCGCTGAATATCCGTACATTAGTTATATGTATATACACATATATACAGCCATATCTCTATAGACTCTCTCTCTCTCTCTCTCTTTATATATATATATACATATATATATATATACACACACATACATATATACACACACATACATGCATGCATACATACACACACAGACACAGACAGGCAGGCAGGCAGGCATGCAGGCAGGCAGGCAGACAGAAAGCAGACAGACACGCAGACAGACGGACAGACAGACATACACATGTCCAAATACATGGTTTAATGTATATGTACGGTTTGTTTATGTGTTGTCTCTGCTCATATGTATATGTATGTGTATATATATACATAGATATACATATACACACGTATATACATATATATATATACGTGTGTGTGTGTGTATGTGCGCATATATAGCTTGCACATGTGTCTGTCCATATACATCTGCAAGTCTCATCTCTGTACGCGTGTGTGTGTGTGTATTATAAGAATATGTGTGTGTGTATATATATATATGTGTGTGTGTATATATATACACACACGAACGCACACGTTTATGTATTAAGATGTTGTTTTTGATATACTTGTGTTTGCACGTGCTTCTAGTCACAACGCATGTGTGATGCGCTGGCATACTATCATTTACTTTACTGTCTGCGCATGTGAGTTCTTAAAATGTGCATGTGCTACGTGCGTCGGTATGTATCTTGTTGTGTTTCTGCAGCATCGTTTGTTTTTTCAGTTGACCATCTACTGCTGACTCATGCAGATCAATCTCTTGCGGATAGAGGAAGGCCTTGGACTTGGTTTTAGGAGTTAACACAGAGTAGCTTCATGTATGTATGCATATTATTGGTATTGTTTTTTAGTGCTGAAACCCGAGCACGAGCAGTCACGAGCATGTCGGCTATGCTGATGACGACTCCATGCTTACGCAGGGTTGTTGTTATGATTCTCAGTTACCTGAGCTTTGGAAGCCCCAAACCCCAAACTCCAAGCCCATCCAAGCCCCAAAACCACGAACTAAGTCTCCTGTACCCTAAAACCTAAAACCCGCTAAAACCCTGAAGCCCTAAAACCGAAACCCTAAATCCACAAAGCTCCAAACCTGAACAAGCACTACTGTAAACTGCAGGCCCTGAGGCGCAGGACACTGGTGGCCTGGCACCGGGAGGCCTGGCGGGGGGGGTGGGGGTTTGGGGTTCTGGATATTTGGGGTTTTAGAGTTCTTAAGGGCTTTGGGGTTTTGGAGTTCTTAAAGGCTTTGGGGTTTTGGAGTTTTTAAGGGCTTTGGGGTTTTGGAGTTCTTAAGGGCTTTTGGGTTTTGGAGTTCTTAAGGGCTTTGGGGTTTTGGAGTTCTTGAGGGCTTCTTTGAGGTGTCTATGAGGGTTCTGTAGTGTAGGACGCTGATCAAGAAACCCTGGCCCTATAACCCGAATATATTGGGATCCATATTAAGAACCCCTAATAAAGACCCAGGGTCGGATAATCGCGTTCCTATATTAGTCTTCTGAGAGGAGTCTAATGAGAAGGACTTCGAACACGTCCCTTTTAGCGGAGTTGGCGGGGCTGAGAGGCTGGGGTTTTGCCTTTTGAGGCTTCGGATAGGTGTGACTCCTTGCTTTATTAATCTAACCGCCGGCCGCAGAAGTTCTAATACTATGAATCTATGGATTTAGCATAATACTACTGATCAGACTTAGGGAAAAAGAGGAAATTGGTTCTATAGAGACGATGATGACTTTCAGGAAACATCGCATTCCCCAGAGCCTCAAGCGAGTCTCACAGAGCCAGGCGGCCCCTTTCCTGATCGAGTCTTCAACGAGGAATGGCGTGAGCCTCGGATTCGTATCCAGTTCTGCATAGTCGTAGGTTGCACATTACTATCGTCAATTGTCATAGTACAGTACTACTAGAATATGTTGTTATATGTACTAAATGCTTGTTGTTTATTATGATATGTGAATGTGTTAAATACATGCTGCGAGAGTAGCTTTTCGGATTGTGCCTGGGGGTACACGGGTTTTCTGCTTCATGCCTGCTGAAGAGCCCGATATGCTCGCATGTCCAGGAAAGCAGAAGCTCAAGCCTGAAGTTGAATTAGGACTTCGTGGCCGTCGTCTTTAGGGGATCTTGTTTGGTACCCGGCATGAGCTGTTCCTGGCAGGTGGGGTCTTCTGACTGTGGAGCGCGTACCGCGGAAGGCCGGATGTTCGGCTTGAGCTCTCGGTCGTATTCTTTTCTTGTGGTCCCTATACTTTATCGTAAAGTGCGCCCGGAACCCTAATCTGAGCGTTAAGGCCCCTGATTATCTATAGCCGGTGCAGAAACAATTTGCTTCAGCCACAGTCACCTCATTTGGGAACTTGCACATCTTGGCCTTGGTCAGCTGTGATTCTACCAGAGGATCTACGACATCCAAGAAAGTTAGTGTATTGTTCTAGTATATTTTATAGTACATTAAGAGAGTATCTTGTTACAATGTCTTATTGTATGGTAAAGAAGGCTACCTTCTCTTGGCCACACCGCTGCAGGCCTACTACGCCTATGCTGCCCTGGCAATCCCCCGCCCAGACCTGGCCGAGTCCGTGTTGAAACACGGTGCGCCCACCGAAGCAGCGCACGCGGTAGCAGGGTTGGGATCAGCAGCTCCAACCTAAATCCTAAAGCCTAGAAAGGAGTTCCTGTGGAGAGAATGGAGCCAATGAACAAAAAATGGCCTAATTGGGAAATGTTTGGCTGCAGGGTTTCGCTGCTCCAGCCTTCTCTTGTGACGCCTCGGGGTGGCTGAGAGGATGCTGCCCAAACACTAAATCCTAAGCCCTATATTGGTCCTGGATTCCTAAACCCCTATAGACGCCCAAGCCCGAAAGTCCCTAAACCGACTCTCACCCCCTTGCTTTAGCCCGAAACCCCAAGCCTGAGACCCAAATTCCCCCCCTCCCCCCCCCCCAAAAAAAAACAAAAAGCTGAAGCTCACCTCATCGCCAGGAGGCAATGCCACGGAGGGCC
>CAJNJA010016475.1:41731-69593 GCA_905231915.1 Symbiodinium necroappetens | reverse complement strand
TGCGTGCGGGCGCGCGCGCGCGCGCGTGCGCGCGCTCGCTTTCTTTCATGAGGGGATTGATGAAGGCTCTACGATGGTTTGAGACGGTTTTACTAGGTTCTTGCAGGGTTTGGGGTTGATTTTGGCTGCATTGCTGGACGAGTCGCTAGGCTTAGGGTTTAGAAGGTGTGGGGTTTAGGGATGTTTCGGGAATTCAGGTTTGGGATTTCAGAGTTCGAGGTCGTAAGGTTTTGGGTATTGGGGCTGTGGTTTTGATTTAAAGACGACGCCCAGGACAGCAACATGCAAGTCCCAAAGCCGGGCCCATCTGTGTCTGGAGATGCGCAAGAAGCAGAACGAAGGCCATCTAGGCGAAACACCATGTACTGAGTTCTGAGTTCTTCTTGCTGTTGCCGCTTATAAATTCATACTGATTCATACTAGTTGCATAAACTTTAAACCCGAAGCCCTAAACCCCTTAGCCCATAAGCTGTTAATCCCCGATCAAAAACTCATACTAAGGTTACCAGGCCAAGCTCCCACCCCGCCCTCGAAGCTGTGTCAGTCGAGCAACACCAAAGCGACACACATAGCGAAGATGAGGCATCTTCGAGGTGAGCTCCTCAGATTCTGATGCCAGGTTTGGGGTTCTCAAGGTTATAAGTTTTCCTAGGCCTGCGAGCGGAGGGTGGATCCATAATAAACAACAAAAGTATGCTTAAGTCTCGCCTTGACTCTATATTAGTATATTATAACAGAAAGGAGAAATACTCCTAAGGATATCACAACTGTGCAGCTTTCGGATTTTAAGCTTTGCGGCAAACATCGAAGAGTTTAGGGGTCATGGTTGTGCAAGCCCAGAGGACGCGGTCGCCGGCAATCGAAGCACCACGGTGTTGGATTCAGCTCATGCTGACAAATCCGACCCGACATGCATGAACAGGGCGGCAACACTGAAGATATCCTAAGGCCCAGTGCGACAACCCGAAAGTTCTCCCCACCTGTTCTTCCTGAACCCTAACCGCTACCAACGCCGGGTGCTGTTATTGCGCACCGACCCCTTCTCTGGACCCAAACCGACCCCCAGCTCTGGACCCAAAGCTCCCACACATCGCGGGTCCTTTGCGAAGGCGGGGACGCCTCGCAGACATAAGAAATGACACAGCCAGGGCCGGAGAACTGAGGGGGCTGCTGGGCCGCATTGCTGGGCTATGGATCCATAACCGTGGGAGCTCCCCGGGTTCAGGGTTTAGGGGTTTAGGGGCTACAGGGGTTTCTAGGGGTTAGGTAGCGTTACAAGGATATATAATAAATGTGGGCAAGTTCAAGCTCCAACCCTGTACTATACTATCCCCCCCAAACCCTAAGCCCTAAAGATCTGATAAGTGATAGGTTAAAAGCCCTAATCCCTTAATCGCTACGGTGAAACTCAGGGTGGGTAGCCCTCCGTCTTCTCAAGCACGCAGACCCTTCATCCCAAAACCCTCCACCGGTCATTTTGACGCACCGCCCGCCAAGCTCTTCCTGTAAGGTACATGCGCCCCCAGCTTCATCAGGGATTTTTACGGTTTAAGTTTATCTAAACCTCGTTGTTCGGGTTTAGCTTGTTGAGGCTGCCCAACCCGAGAGCACATTGGAGATAGAAGGCTCCTATCAAAACAACCACACAAAACCACCCATCCTAAAGTAGCTGAGCGCAGCGGGTAAACTGAGGGCGGTGAATTTTTGAGAGATGGAATCCCTTCGCTCAGGGGCGCCGGGTTTAAGGGTTTACGGGTTTTACGGGCTCACATGTTGCTGGCACCCGCGAAGAATATAATCTTGGCATTTTGCGTATCGAATATCTATACAACCTGCAAAGTTTTTTGTTTGTTTGCCTGTCGTCCGACAATTCGGGAATGGGCAGTCCAATCGAAGTAAACGGGGACATCTGTGGATTGCTTTACTGAAATCTGTTCTGTGTTTTCGTTTACACTGCGCCAGCAGATACCAACCGTATTTACTTGGAGGTTTGTGGGTTCTGAAGTAGAGGCAGCAGCAAGACAAACAAATGAAGGGCCGGGCTAGTCACGGTTTCTGAGCCCAGTGCCTCAACGCAATAGCTTCACAAAAGGAGAACCTGGACAGCTCGGGATACAGTAGCCACGATTACCTGAACCCTTCGACTTATCTCCAGACATTAGTCCGAGCATGTTCCGTCGTGGTGGTCTGGGGCGACATCACGCTTGCATCGCTGATTTCAGGAGAACTGAACAAAGGGCCCCCCAATGTCCTTTGAACACAGGAGGACGGACGGGCTGTACATGCTGAGCATGACAAGAAGCTGCGGAGCTCATTGAGGGGTTCAGTTGGAGTAGGTTGAGATGGTTAGAGCTTACGGTTTCGAGCTGGGCTACCGCGGATGTTTCCCAAAGCATTGCTTCAAAGTTTGCTTCAGAGAGCGCGCGAGCCAGAGAGACAGAGAGAGAGAGAGAGAGAGAGGGAGAGAGAGACAGAGAAAGAGAGAGAGAGAGAGAGAGAGAGAGAGAAAGGGAGAGAGAGAGCGAGGGAGAGAGAGGAAAACAGACAAAGAGAGAGATGGAGGGAGAGAGAGAGAGGGAGAGGGAAAGAGCGAGGGAGAGAGAGAGCGACGAGAATGATTTCGCAGTTCCAAGAATTCAGGCACAGCTCGGCTTCGATAGCGCGGCATCCCAAACCTAATTAAATCCTAGAAACCCTAAAGCCCCCTTAAAAACCCAAGGACATGAGTACACAATTGCAGCCTTGGTCATTACAACCCCAAGCGCGCCGGCTTGTAGTGCTGTTTGCACTCGGAAGCTCTTAGCAAAGAGCATCCGTGCTTCAATCGATGGGCCGTCATTGAGAGTCCCAAAGGGTCCAGCCAGCATCCTTCTCACACAAGGCAACCTTTTTGTGTTTTTTTCCCCTCCTACTTAGCAAGGACATGCAAAAGGTTCAGGCCATGGGTTATGGGATCTTATCATGTTCTAGGCATCGGGATCGAACACAGACTCAAAAGGACGGGACCCTCCGTGGTGCTATCTCGGATCTGAGGGCAATCGCTGCTGCCGGAAGCTATCCGCTATCCACTCAAAACCCCATCACGACTTAAATCACCAAGAGTGCCTGGTACCTCAGCATCGCAGGTACACCATTCGAGCCTCCCTTAATGACTCTAATCACAAAAGCAAACAACTACTCCCTAAACCCTAAACCCTACACTAGGGTGAATGAAGGTTTCGGCGGTCTCCAGACAACATGCGACAGATTGAAAATGTTCAAACTCTCAGCTCGAACAGATCTAAACTCCTGAACCATAGGGTAACATAGGGGTTTGAACTTTTAAGACTCTTCTTTAGGGTTCCTTACTATATGTATTTATACTATAATATCCTCCTGTTCGCAAAGATGGACTCCTGTTTCCTCTCGCCAGGTTCATACTGGGAACCCGGAACAAAAAGCTGAATACATCTAAGTACGGATATTATAATACTATTGTGAAGACCCTACACCGCATCTGTTCTTCAGTTCTTCCTTCTTAAGTCGGGTGTTAGAATTCCCCTGTTTTCCGTAAGGATCTGAACCTCTAACAGGAAGTAGGGGGCTTAGGCCAGTTTAGGCTTTAGGGGCCTTGCCCCCCACCACCCCCACCCCCACCCCCACCCCAACCCCCACCCCCACCCAGACCCCCAAAACATCAAAATGGATCGCACCTGCGGGCCTGGTAGATTTTGCTGTCCGAAAACCAGTAATCCAGGGCTGCAGGTATACAAGTAGTACCTAGAATGGGGCCTAAAGTCTATAAGTCGTCTCTGCTTTCGGCTGTTTTGGAGCCCCACGGGTAAGCAGAAAGAACCTACATCCGAGCCTGGGGGTCTTCTAGCCTGGACTCCAGGAGCATATGATGGTACTTAAAGGATCATGGGACTTAGTAACTGAGGTTATAAATAAGGTAACTGTAGTTATAATTACTTATAACCCCAATTGAGGCACTTATAACCCTACTTACTAAGTCCCAAGACCCCCAAGTAAAACCTGAAGACACCCACTTAATCCTAGACGTGTCTACAACTTACTCCGAACTAAGCTGAAACCGCAAGATAGCCTGGGAAGCTCTAAACCAACCTCCACACTGTAAAATATTTCTCAGAAACGAAGTCCCAAAACTCTGAACCCTCGACTCCCAAACTGATACACCCTGAACCCTAGGCCAGTTAAACCCCTTTGCAAACTACCGCAAACTAGCGCAGTCTCCGGCAACTTGCTCTCCCAGCAGGACCTCTATGCTACCAAGAAGCTTAGGTTCGCGATCGCAGGCTTTAGTTTTGGGGCACTTCCCTATTCTAGACTTGGCTTCTTCTGGAACGTAGGGCTTTGCAGTTTAGGGGTGTTAGGAGTGCGGGCAGTTTTCGAGCTTTTGTTTTGGTTATCTGTGCTTGAGGATTCGCGGTTGATAGCAGTGGCTTTCATTGCTTTAGTGTTCCAGGGTCCCGGTCGTCGGGCTCGGACATTTTGGCGGAATACTGCCGGGATGTTGGAGGGAGTACCTCAGCCAAGAATCTAGAAGAAGCCCATGTAGGATGAACAGCGACCCACAACAAAACAGACCATCTTGGTCAGCATGGCCCTTTTTGTGGCGACCAGAAAAACAGCACTTGTACCATTCCTTAGACTTGCTTACAATTGTGACTATACCATAATTTGAATATAAATACACACCAAAATCCGATTCTAAGTCTTGAGGCTTAAACACTAAACTAAACCTTAAACCCCTTTTCAAAAGGCCCTTTTCTGTCCTTTTCGGATCCCTTGATCTCATAAGCTCTTGGGGGGGCTCCCTCCAATCACTTTGGCCGAAATCGATCAGGTGAGTCAGGCTCCTTGTTAAAAACCCGGCAGGAAGGCCCGGGGAAGGGCAGATCTCAATATACGAACAAAGTCATGTGCTGTCAACAATCAGGAGTTAGCCTCAGCTACCACGGTGGGGGTACTTGAGGTGAGGCAGGACTTTAAGACTTTAATTTTGTCCATCACTAGTCGCTTTTGAGAGGGTCCGCAGATTTGATAGAGGCAATTTCGAGGTTGAACCTGTGCAGCGCAGCGGCCTTGATTTAGCGAGATTCGAGCCTCAAGCCTGCTCCCCCCGGTCGTAACCTAGCTGAAACCTTTTGAACGAGGTCTCTCTGAAGTGCCTCCAGGCTGAAACCTAAAGCCTAAACCCACCCTGCCCAAAACCCTAAACTCCACCCTGTAAACCCTACATAGCCTCAAAACATGTACGGGAGTTTCAACACTTACAAGAAAGCCAAGTACCGGGGTCCCTATGTTCAAAGCCCTGAGCATTGACTGATGAAGGCAGCTACGGATTACAGTATACTATATAGTATATCATAGAGCATTATTGTAGGTTCTAGCCCATTCCAAAAATTTGCGATATTTTACTATTATGCTATGTTCCGGCGCCCTTCCCAGTCTCGCTGGGCTCTTTATCCTGCCGGCACCCTCGAAGTCTCAGAAGATTTGGGACGACTGGCCGGCCTGGACCACTCGCGCCTTAGGAAACAGGTTCAGATGGCGGAGGCAAGCACAGCATGTCAATGTGGGCTGGCGCTAAATCCGGCTTGAATTGCCCTTTACCCACTTTCTTGACATGATCTGTGTCGGGATGGATGCAAACCCTAAACCCTAAACCCTAAGCCCTAAACCCCAAGACTTGACTCCTTGGCTTGACGTCTGGAGAGGCAGGCCTGGGCAAACGATCATCGATCATCGTCGCTGTCGTCACCGTTCGGATCCTGCACGCGATGCATTAGTCGTCGGGGGGACCTTGAATTAGAGGGGAAGCCTGGAGGTTCAGGGGCTGCGGGGGGAAGCTATCTCATCAGCTTCCTGTGGTATACCGCAAGAATTTACAGTTTACGCTTTAGGAGCCTCATCATCTTCCAGGACCTGGACACCGAACTTGCCTCGAACTTCGTAGCCCTGGCTTTGTGCTGCAACCCGGCACCGAAGGTATCAGGTCTCTACAACTCCCGATTAAAACAACAACTTGCAGACAACTTGAAGCCCGTTAGCCCTGAACTGTCAGAGCTCTACACTTCAAACCCTACACCCTGAATCCCAAACTTTGAGCCCTAGCCGCGCCTTCGCAAGGACATTCTGCATCTCGACTTCTTCGGAGCTTGCCTCATCCTGACACGTCAGAATGGGTGTACGATTTAGGGCTTAGGGGTGTATGGTTTAGGGCTTAGGGGTTTATGGTTTAGGGCTTAGGGTTTAGATGATACAAGAGACCTAATCGCGTCGGCTTTCTAGTCTTTGTTCTTGTCTTCTGTCTGTGGGATGCCACCCAGATAGCCCGTCATGCGCCCTTGAACCGGCCGCACTCCGGCTGAAAGCCTAAGGCCTAGAACAGATGTTTGAAGGTCTCTACGTTGCTCGTCTGCCATTGCTGGGTTCGTCTGCTTGCCCTCCACTCCTGCCTTCAAAAGGTACAGCGGTACATGTTCGGAACATGAATCAGAGAGATGGTGGGTCTTTTCAAAGCTCACTTCGCAATTCAGGCGCGCTCGGGCAGAAAGCTGCCTGAAGAATAGCGCTAGTTGCCAAAAGAAAACTTCAACTGTGGCACCTCTTGCCTCATGTACCCTTCCGGGTGATGAGCCGAAGGTGCAGTATGACAAGGGGGGCCCTAGGGCTATAGCTGAACCCACAAGCCCCTAGACACGTAGACATTCTTGTACCAAAAGGAACCCAGAGGCTCCACATATAGTACCATTATGGAATTAGGTCCCAAACGACTATCCTTATGAAGGTTTTAGGGACCTAATTCCTGCAATGGTACTATATATGGAGCCTCTGGGGAATGGCAAGCCGCTTCCCGGGCCTCCATCCAGCCCCATCGTACGAGCAGATTGTTCAAAGGGGAGCCCTGCGTAGAGCTCGCGAGCCTTAAGGTGCGGCTTCATGGCTCTCTTGGATTGAAGCTCAGGGGCTTCGGAGGCGCTTTAAGGTTCTGGCTTGGAGTTGAGGATTCAGGGTTCGTATGTTCGCAGCCTGAACCGCGGCCGTCAAGACCCCAAGGACGGCTGCAAGAGATTGTTCAATTCACTGCGTGTTTACACGTCGTCTTGCAGGTCCCATCGTGGACGGCTCTAAAGCCGAAAACTTCCAGACCAATCCCCGTGATTTCGTTCCCTGACATCCTAAAACCCCACACTCCACAACCGTCATGATCGCGATCCTCACAGGCCGTGGCACCCTGGCACTGTATCTTTCTGCCCGACGTTCGGAATGAGCTGATAGACCCTGGCAGAGGTGTCGGGGTGTCGGGCTGATGACCCACAAAACTTCGAAGTACCACACCCCCTATAAACCCTAAACCCCTCAGCCCATAGCTCTAAGGCTCTAAACCCTCGAACCGCGAAGCTTCACACCGCGGCCGGGGCGTTGCAAAGGGACTTGCAGGCAGGACCGCCCCTCTCTCCTTCAACAACAAAGCTCGAATACATTGCATACATATTGTAGACGCCACAGTTCTCCCACTCCTACCTTATGTTCTGACAGGCTTCAAGCTAGGATTGGTGGATCCGGTGATCGCCCAGGAAGATCCCATTACTGGAAGGACTCCGCAACAGTTCGGAAATCGAGTGGAAGGCTCGCACGGCTGCAGGGCCCTGCCATCGACTTCCTCCCAAAACCCTTTGCCAGTCTGGGTTACAAGTCCATGCGCTTGCATGGGAACCTTGCATCTAGAACGTTCGTGGCCTGCGTGTCATGAACAAGTTTTAAAGCCGAACTACGCTCAGCACCAACAAATCCAGTAATTAATGAGCTAGTGACGCGCGACGAGGCTCCTCCGCCAATCACATGCCGCATTCTGAACAAGCCCTGCGCTACTGTGGTGGGAAAGTGCTGAAAGCAGAATTACTAGCAACATTACTGCAGGCTCCCGTTACAAAGAAGGGCGGCGTTTCAGACGCGCAAAGCTGAAACGGTTTCTGTCGTGTTACCGTAGATCGCAAAGCCGCAAATCCTCAGGAGAACTTTTACAGAATCCTGTGCGCGGCCTTTCCTCAGACTATGTCAACGTCTCAGCAACAATGTGTTTAGGGATGACATTGCCCTGATTGTGCGAAAAAAACCCATGTTCCAGACGAGATGCAAAGCCAAGGGGATGCAGGGGCCAACCGAAGAGACCTCGCTGCTTTCTCTTCAGGATCTTATAGGCTCTTAGCTTGTTTAAACACCGACTACTGAATTCTGAAACCGTTGATCGCACCTGAAGCCCGAATGTTTGGGCACCTGGTAGACAGAAGCCACTGAGTCACCAGTATAAGAACCACACCTTCAGCCGAAAAAGGCACACATGAAACAGCGTATCTGTCGAAGTCGAATTCTTCTTTGATGCTGTGTGACTGGTTCCATGTAATCGGAGCAGTAGTATGCCAGCAACCCTAAACATTGTTACTTTAAGTTTAACAGTACTAGGACAGGCTCCAGTTTCTAACATTGCAGGTTGCTCATTGTGTATTTTGTCTTTGGGCAACTGGAGCCCTCGGGTGAGTCTTAGACAAAATCCTCTTTGCGGACATCTTGCAACGGATGCAATCCAAAGGTTGTCGAACTCAGCCGACTCGTTCGCTTCGCCCGTGGGCTGAACGCCTGGCAGCAAGAAGTAAGTTTAAGTTTGGAGCTTTAGGGCGTAGGGCGTGCAAAAACCATGGGGTTTGGGGGTTTGGGATGACCTTTTCGCAGGTTTTGAGGCTCGTACTTAGGCTTCTGGAGTATCGGGTGAGACACTGTGACAGTTGAGGTAAGCGGTTAAGGGATGTAAAGATGTTTTCATGTTAGACAGTCTGACATTCTAGACTCCCAGAAAGATGTTGTCTCCAGTAGTGGTTCGCGGTTTTGTTCAGGGCGTCAGATTCGTGAACTCAGTGCCTGGCCAGTAATCTGGTTTACTCTAAATCCTGAACATCGCAAAGCAATTCATTTGCCCCAAATCTTGCGGCAAGACGACAGGTCACTCAACTCACTTAGCAATTGTGAACCTTTCCACCTCCTGGGATGCTGCTCTACCCAGATTCTCCTATATCCCTCTCATGAAGGAAATAATCTAGGACCCCTAATATGGTTTAAGGCATATATACCTAAATTAAGGGATTTAAGGGATACTGGGAAGGTCTGGGTACAACTACGAGTTTCTGCTCCGGGTCGGGGACTTTGGGACTTTGAAACCTTCTAGGGCGAGCTTAGCTCTCGCGTACTGCTACCCTCCAGGCCCTAAACTCATCGAAACCTAAAACCTAAAGCGATTAACGCCCATGAAACCCGAAAGCCTGAGCCCCTCACGCTGAAACCCTAAGCCTCAAAACTGCCCGGAACCAAGCCCGCATGCCGTACATGTAGATGTCAACCGTAAAGCACTCAACCCAAACTACACAATAGTGAAAAGTGTTACGTGGATGCACTGCAAGCCGCCTCAAACAAAAACCTAGAACACTATTCACCTCTCGCGCTTCGGGCGTCGTCGTCGTCGTAGTAGCTGTCGTCGTCGCTCTTGCAGCTGCTGCGGCAACTACCATACTGCTGCCACCACCACCGCCCGCCTAGCAGTACCAAATTGTAGGCACCGAAGTAGGAGCCCAGCGATGCACCTGCGCATGTCACGGCTGGATCTCACGACTAATTAATTAGCTTTGGGGCTCAGGTCTTTGGCTACGGGCTTAGCGCAGTGTTGAAGGTTATACATTTATGGTGCAAAACCTATATGTTCAAATTATAACACCATATGTATAAGTGTGTATACATACATATATATATATATACATGTGCATGCATGGATGCTTGTATGTATGCTGGGCTAGAAGACTCACGGCTCGGGCGATGAAATCTGGACGGCCAGGCGAATTTTCCAGCTCTCTCAAGAAGAGCAACCCACTCACTACATGTCCAAACCAATGGCAACTTCCAAGTTACAGTGTTCAAAGCCTTAGGGGTCAGGATGGGGAAGGGGTTAAGACGGCAGGATTCATCTTGAAAGTAATGGCCGGCATAGTTCAGGAAAGCCGCCCTACCCCGAATGTCCGCATTTGCAGTGGTGTCAAGACGAAGTTAAAGCGGCTCAGTCTGCTCGATGCAGAAAGACATAACCCCAGACCATATTGCGCATGACCTGTCTAAGCCCTCCTACCACGCGCTTCATTACCTTTATACTCAAGTACCGAAATCTTCGTTTCTTTGGACATTCGGGAACGCGAGAAGGAAGCGAAGATGCCGGCGACTTGAAACCCTGCCAACCCCAACCAAGATGACAAGCCTTTCCGCTCAAGCGCTTCAGGGTTTAGGCACTCGATGGCATGCATAAAGCTCAAATAATAGAAAACCTCAAGATGTGTTGGGGAAGGCCGAGCCACCCAGATTTGACATGCCCGCCAGCAAGGCAAACATGGTGGCCTGTCGGGGCTGCGACTCAAGCCAAAGAAGTCGAACTGTTGGCTCTCCCTCTCTCTAAACCCTAAACCTTAAACCCTAAACCCTAAACCTCTCTCTCTCTCTCGGACTGCTTTAGAGCTTGTGGGACTTGTCCTCCAAACTGTCATTGAACTTGCAAAGGAACGAGCAGGAAAATGTGGATCCGAGCAGCTTCACAGCCCTTGGGGCACAGCTGCGAGATGAGGAGCATCGTCGGCAGCCACGCCTGAAGCAGTGGTTCGGGTTCAGGGTTTGTAGGTTTCTTGTGGGGTTTCGGGGTGCTGATGGTCGGTTAGGCTTGAGAAGCAAAGGGGGAACGGCTACAGTAGTATGTACCTATGCTTGAAGCAGAAAGGCATGATCGCTTCTGTGCACGTCCGCCCATGCTAGAGATTGTGTCTTGGTACCTGTGTGTGAGTAAAAGTCGGTGATGCTTGTCTCCGTATGTCCGAGAGGACACTGCGCACTGACGGCTCAGTCTTGCGAAGGTCGGTGACCTGTACCTCGAGATGTATAAACCCTAACCCTAAACCCAACGGCGAACGGCTAAAGGTTCATTTCGGCGCTCACATTGGGACAATCCAGGTGAGGCGTGTGGTCTTAACTTAGGTCGGCTGATGTGGAACTGAATTTGACTTCAGGGAGTGGAACACTGAACACAAGGAGCCGTCACGATAAATCCGACTAAGTGGGGACAGTACCTCTTCCACCAGCCCAACATCGTGTGACTCAATAATCTACACCGAGTTCAGGACAGAAAGAAGTCTGAGGATCTATCCATGCGCGGTTTTGGGGAGACGGAGGTATCCACTCAAGCTTCAAGCGTAAAGCGATTGAAAGAACTCCTCTTCGACTTAGTTCTCCGCTGGGTCCAAATGCACCCGGTACGGTACTTTGGGCGGCGAACATCCGAAAAGCAACATGAGGGTAAAGGCCTAATGCCCAAACAAGACGTGTAACTGCACTGAATGCCGCTCTTCTGCACAGCTTTCCCAAAAAGGCCTCAACTCCGAAAGCCAAAGCCCGAAACCATGAAACCAAAAACCCAAGAACAAACACAAACTCAAAGACTGACAGGCCTTTTTTGCTACTGGACTCAAGTCTACCCAGACCAGGACCTGCAAGAAACTCTATACCCACCGAGCATCGATCTCTTGAACCACATTCTGAATCGCATCCGACCCGAGCACGAAGACGTGGTCGTTGATACCCAACCTTTTGGGGCTTGGGGTTTCGTGTTTTGTTTTTCTTTATAGAGGGGCCGTTAAGAAATTAGGATAGCCCTTGGGGGTGTCGTATTGTGTTGACCTCATAAGGAACGCAAGGGAACTGTATTACTCGTTATTCAGGCTCTACATCTGGGCTTTCGGCTTCTGCTTCGAGTGCTGGTAGGGTATGAAGCAACATGATCATTTATTCCGGTAGTTTAGACCACTCGGCCAAACTGTGCTTCGAGCATGAGGGGTTTAGGGTTTTACACTCTCCTTTGCAGGGCTTCCGCCTTTGGGTTTCCGGTTGAACCCTGAAAGTTTTGGCGTGGTAGCTGCTAGGAACATGTTGGAACAAATCAGGGGTCATCATACCGCTAATTAGTTGTTGCAGCTCAAATTTGGGGAAGCCCTACAGCGACAGAGTGCTGCACAGGTTCCGTAGTTCAGTCCTTTATGTGGTACAAGCCCATACAACTACATCACAAATGCGCAAAGCAACCTACGTATCCGGGCTGTGAAGTTCTGGCCGGAAAGGCGCAGCAAAGCCTCGAACCTAGCACTCATGACTACGCTCGAAAGCCTTGCGAACCCATGCATCTGACACTTCTTCGTAGAGCAGGACAGTAGAACGAGATCTCACGCAATCACCTTAAACCCCAAAGCCTATCAACCCTAAACCCTATATAAGCCCCTAACTAAATCCTCAGCGCAAAGGAACTTCAAGTTCCAGCGTGAGAAGACCAAGCAGTTGAGCAAGTTGCAGACGGCGGTGAGGATGTTGCCAAACTCGTCGGAGCAAGGGTACAGAAATGCTGAAGAGGGCTTGCTTCTGCTTCCTCCCTAAACCCTACTGTACCAACCCTAAACCCTACTGAAAGCTCTAAAACCCTTGCCTCTTGAATCTCAGCGCCCTGAAACCCTGGCGCTCCGAAGCCTTCGGACTCTTAGTCTCAGCCCTGACACGGTTTAGGATTTAGGGTTATAAGCTTACTGATCAGACTAGATTTTTCGCCTAATGGAATAGCCTCACGAAGTCTTCAGGCATCCACATTGCACCATTCGGATTTGAAGCTACCTTAAGGCTCTAGGGCCGGGCCTAGAGAGGTTTAGTGGCAATGATCAAGAACCGCATCCACTCGCGGCAAGCAGAAAGCACGCCTCTTGAAGCTTGTGGGCAAAAGCCCGGCAAAGTTGACCAAGAAAGCTTCAACCCAAAGCCCTTGAGCCCCGGTGGAGAGAACCAGCAAGTCGACAGCCAACACATCAAGAGCTTCATTTGCGGGATTCTTGAACGAAATCATCGAAAACTGAAGCTGTGAAATCGAACCCTAAAAAAACCTCATCCTATGAATTATGAAAGATCAGGCGGGATCCGAGATGCCATGAGGATGTGTGGGTAGCTCCAGCGCTGCATCCATCGGTTGTAGATGACCATGCCCACCAGAGAGAAGACCTCTCTCAAAGAGTCTAAACCCTAAACCCCAAAGGGCCCTAAACCCTAAACNNAACCCTAAACGGCCCTGAGCCCTAAAGACCAAAAGGCTTGAGGAGCTTCAGCTCGACCCTTCTGGGCCCTAACTACGGCCGCAAACCCCAACTACCAGACCCGAGGTCTGCTCGGTTGGGTTCACCAAGTTACTACCGTTCGTCTTGACCCACAGGGCTGTAGAGTTTCAGAGGAACGGTACAGGAGAAGTGAGTGTGAGAGAGAGAGAGAGAGNNAGGGAGGGAGGGAGAGAGAGAGAAAGAGAGAAAGAGGGGTATAAGGTGTTTAACGCCAGGCCGAAAAGTGTCACGGCTTCTGTTTCAAGGTTTTGGAATGAAGACCAATTGATGGCAAATTCGTTCTTTGACTTTGACCTCCTCGATGCCAACATCTTGCACCCAGTTTCGTCAGGGGCCCATAGGGAGCTCGGCTGGGATCTTAATCTTAGATCAACAGCGCGCTCACCGAAAGTTCGGACAGATCTTCTCGGGGTTTGGGCTGAAATGAACTTAGCCTCAAAACTAAGCCAGAAGCCCCTGCCCACAACGATGGCTACAAAACGATGCAGCTGCCTCCCCGGAAACCCCATCCTGAAGCAAATCTTGTATAGGTCCGTTGTAACTCCATGCTTCGACTGAGGATGCCGCGGTCGACACCATGCCAATCGCGCTGGTGTAGAACACCTGGGGTAGCGCGGGGAATGGTTTACCCAGCTCCTACTGCTGATGAACAAAATCTGGAACTACTTGAAGAGTCGCGAAGCAGGGGGCATCCTCGTCAATTACGAATGATACTTGAAATTGCCCATGAGAAGTAAGAACAACTGTTAGTTCATACTACGAGTCTACCAGGTTGATGGCTGCGCAGCTTGCTGCTTGTATAGGGTTATGGCTTGGGTGCTTGGGCTTTTGGCACGGTTCAGGTGTGGATGAGGCGGGGGCTTCGGGTTCAGGATATTTTTGCGGAATCATGGCACCCGATATTGAAGTTGACGTGTGGGGGTTAGCTACCCAAAACCCAAGAACCTAATCACCGGGTCCTTTCCACCCGACAGTAGGGGTGAGACTCTGAGTGAACCCTTCTGGGTAGACTTGAGTGTGCTTTTCACTGTACACAGGGTTTCCGCCCTGAAACTGAAATCTGACAATCCTCAGCTCTATATCCTCAATCCTCAACCCTGGATTCGACACCCTAAACTAAATCCTAAATCCCAAACCCTCAAAAATTTCAACACCAAAAATGCCCCAAACCCTGAGAAACCATCATGCCAGGACCGGCCTTCGATAGGTGTGGTCCTTCGGGATATGACTCCGGACCTCAGTGTGTTGGATCTGGGCTTGGGGTTTAGGAGCTTAGGCTTTCATAAGAGCTTCATTAAGGTTTGTATTATGAACGGCTCTGTGGAGGTCTAGGACTCAGGATTTAGATTTTCGGGTTTGGGCTTTGGGTCCATAAGGTTTGGGACCGCGGCTGGGAGTTTCGGAATAGTGTGCGGAGCCTTGGAACCAGGAACCACTCGACCATGCTCGAAACGTCCAGAAACCATGAACCCAAAAGGAGCCGACTTCTGAAAGGGTTTAGACCTGCTCCGAGGTATCTTTGTCACGCGGGGACCCGCCACTCCGAGCGAGGATCCGAGTTAAGACGATCGGCTCAAGAAACCCTTCGGGTCTATTGGGTAGGTACGTTTAGGGCTTAAGGTATAGGGTTTGGGTTTAGGGGTTTAGGGTTTAGGGTTTAAGGTTGAGGGGTGCACCGGGGGATCCTGATAGGGCCTCATAACTGAGCTGGCTGAGTACATCTTTGTACGATCCTCGAAAGGAGTCCCGTGACCTAGAAACTGTAAGCCCTCCAGGACACACGTCCTAACATTTTTCAACATGGGTAACATGGGGCTTTGCGAAGTGACGGGCTCACGCAGGGAACCAGGAGGCGTGCTTAATTGACACAGGCCCGACTTCATCCAAGCAGCCATCAGTGAAGAAGTAGAACTGCGCACCTGTGTCACTCTCCGTTTGTGCAGGTTTACCTCTAGTCTCCAGTAGTTCCTTTTGGGGGTACCCTTTAGGACCCCAGATCCATACTTGGATAAACCTCAAGAAAGGAACTCCAGAACCCAGCAGCCCAGAGGTTTGAGTGCATAGTCCTTCGCGCAGCTTCAACTTATGTAGGGGCCTTGATAATTAGAGTAGGGCTTTGGGAATACATTATGCTAAAAATCATAATTATGATGCATGATGACGTTGGCTGGCAGATGAGAATATGGTGTAACCAGCAAGCACCGAAACCAGAGGTCAACACATCCGGCGACATGCCTCCGATGCCAAAGGAACAGATGTTCTGGATGAAGAAGAACGCATTCCTCAGACGGTTTCCGTCGTCCAGGGCATGACGATGCTTCTACACCCGGGGTGCAGCGAGAACTCGCTTTGGCCAGACCCATAAACTGACTTGAGTCTAGGGCAACGTATGGCTTCACAAGCTGGACTATTGCAAACAGTATGAATTTGATTGCATTACTCAATGGCCGGAAAGACTTCAAACCATGCGCCATGCAAAAGCGGATCGGAACGGCTTGGATCTCGTCATGCCGAAGTCCGAACTGTTTTGCCCAGAGATTCCCAAGTCCATTATTCAAGAAAATAGACTGTGGAGTATATAGGGATCTTTCACACGGTTTTGAGATATGTTCCTTAATTTCTAAACCCTAGCTAACCCTATTTAAACAATCTGTAAATACATATATACATATGTGTATATATATATACACATAGATTTGTGTGTATTGTATGCATTTATTTAATTACATTCCTTGACTGGGGCGTCGCATGGCGTCGCTGCATCCAGGGCTCATCTTCGCGATGATGGGGGAGAGCGCGCAGGAGACCAGGCCTCAAGCTGCTAAGTAGTGGAAAACTCCTTCGTCACCTGAATATTATTACTATTACTATTACTATTATTGTTCTTATTGCTATTATTCTTATATTGTGTTATATCAAGATAATATGTTTGTACTTTATTATAATATAAATGGTACAATGCATTATAGTATAGTATGTCAAACTCAAGAATACAATACTGCATCACACTGTAGTATTTTTATGTTATACTACAATATAAGTGTAAACACCCCGAAAACGGGGGAATTGGAGCACACCCTTATTGGGCTAGAAGTCTGCAGGATTTTGTCCATCGGCCGTATTACCTATGCAGACTTCAAGCATAGCAAGGGCGAAGTATCAATTGAACCGGGGCCTATCTAGCTGAGAGACCCGAAAGCTATAGTTCCAAAGCATGCTGAACTTCAGGGAGGCATGAACGCCTGAACCCCAATTAAGCCGCTTAGCTCTGAAACTCTAAAACCCTAAGCCCTTATTTACATTAAGGGTTTAGGGTCTAGGGAAAGCCTAAACCCAAAACTCCGAGATCGGGAACGTGAAACGATGCTCGGACAAGTCACCCAGGGCTAAAACAGCCAAACATGCCGCAGCAAAGACCTGCAAGGGGCTGTGGGGTGCTAGCTTCTGTAGGCCACGTCTAGGGTTTCTATCTGGCTTATGAGGAATGTCAGGTTGCACGTTTTTTTATGTATCTGCTACGCATCACGTTTATAGGGTTTTGTCAGAGGGGTAGAATTGTCTCTAAAGCCTTATGGTAAGAGCTTGTCGGGACTTATTTATGAGGGAGAGCAGATTGGATACTAGATTTGATGGTCTGAGGTGCAGAGGGTGCGAAACAGGCGCAGGGCCCGAATAGTAATTATGGGGGGTTTGGCAAGTACGTGGTGTTTCTTAAGGATTTAAGGATATAATATTATTGGTACGTATTCAAGCTGCAACATGACGACACTAGTATTGTGGGTCTGGGGCGGGCCCTCTTCAACCTCTTTCCGCAGCTTCACCCTATTGGCCCAGAACAGTGCTGAACTACCAAATGGCCCCTCTACTTAGCACCCAAGACAGCTGGTGGTGAACAAGACATTGCATTGATTTACGCACCTTTAAGCGGGGAGATATGGTATGATGCGATATGCCATTCTATGTCCGACTGAGGAGAAGGCCGGTTTTGTCCACCAGCCAAACTCACCAATAGAAATCCTTACACTCCACGTCCATCAGCAGAAAACTCTCCCTGCGTTGGGCCCGGACCTGCCAATATCCCTTGATTGACGAATATACCTTAAATTTGTAATTTAATGGGGTCCTAATATGATTCTGAAGTACCCTAAACCCTAAACTCCTTAATTAAGGGATACTGGAAGGTCTGGGGGCATGGCCTTCGTCTGAAGGCTCCCTCCAAAAATGGAAAGCAAGGCCAGGCCTGGTGGGAACATGGGCTGCGGACTCTTTGGGGTTCCGGGATTACGTTGTTTTCTTTTTTAAAAGGGTTCAGGGATGCTCAGGGTTTAGGGTCTAGGGCTTTAGGATTTAGGGCTTCGGTGCTCACACTCGGGGTTTAGGGTTTACGCTCTCACAACTCGGACAGGGGTTTGGGGGTTCAGGGTAGACTTAAAGCTATGATTATCCTCTTTCTTGTGCGGTATTCGTTCGCCGCATATAGTAACTAGTAAGCACCCCGTAAAAAGAACACCAGCATACCCTGCACGAGTCGTTGGCATTAGTGGATTCAATAACACTAAACCCCTAAATTAACCGCAAAACACCAAAAAAGACAACCCACGAAACCGATCACTCAACAAAAACACTGTGTGTCGAGGCGGTGAGGCGTAGGATTTTTGGACCTCCCAAAACTCATACCATGCATATGCGAGCTTGAAAAAATTGTCGGGACACAAAACATCTCCAAAGAAGGGGCCCCGAATCTCAAAAGCACTTGTATCAGGGTTTGGGGGCTTTACGCTCGGCTGTGAACAGGGATTCGGCATTAAGGTCTTGGGGCTTCGTTTTCCGTTAGCAGCAGCAGCCCCAAGAAAAAGAATTGGCAAGCACAACCCTGTCCAAAGGGCATACAGGAGGATCCCCAAAGCAACTCCCGGCATGAAGATATGAGGGCCGCAAGGGCTTGGAGGATTCGTCAGTTCGCAGGAGTTGGAGTTCGGGGCCTGCAGAACCCTGAACCCTATGTTCAGGATATGACGGACTATGCGGGTGTAGTGGCCCAGGGTTCCGCAGCCCGTGATGAAGGCGACAATGGCCAGCCTTGGATGAGTTTTGGGGGATCCGGGAGGCATGGGGTTGTGGTGGTCTTAGGTTTGAACGTTGAGGCTTTAGGTGCCTACCTGAACCCCAAAAGTATGTAGAATAATAGCCTTTTATGGGTTTTGGGCCATTATTTTCCCTACCTTTGGGGGTTCAGGTAGTAACCTTAGTAGGACTTGGGTTGAATGGCTGAAAGATGACGGCGCACTGCATTGCTTCCGCAGTTATGGGCAGCAGTCATCAATACGTATCTGGAAAGCGTAAACCCGGAATGTCAATTAAAAGGTCAAGGGGTTATACTTTCTGGCTCAGCAGATCGTCCGTACCCCCCAAACCCTGGATCCCTGCATCTCTGGACTCCTTAAACCGTATCCCCGTGAGCGAGGAGGCCCCCTCAAGTGCGGGAAGGCTGCGGTAGCTCAGATCCAGCCAACTTGGCTCCACAGCGAGCTCTCGACCGGGTCTCCTGGGGTTCGGCGAAGTATCACTGTCAAATTTCGGTACAGGGGCTACAGGCCATGGCAATTATTCAATAAGTATACGTGTCATGGAATGCTCCCTGCCTCTGCATGTCCGTGCCCATATACACGCGCACCCACACACATGCACATATATATATATACATATATATATATATATCTATATCTATATCTATATCTATATCTATATCTCTATCTATATCTATATCTCTATCTATATCTATCTATCTATATCTATCTATCTATATCTATCTATCTATCTATCTATCTATCTATATATGTATATATACATATATGTATATGCGTGTGTGTGTGTGTGTGTATGTGTGTATTATATGGAGAAGAGTCGGGATGTCAACCGAGCACACTAACATTGCGCTGTCTTCTGGGTTGAAGTTGTAAGTAGTCGACACATCTTGGTTATAAGAGGTGCTCGTCTTTTCTTTTTGATCTCCTTTAGTTAGCGGATGATCGCAGAAACTGGGATAGCGCAAAGCCGGAATCACCAGACATGCAGTAGAAGGGAACATCTTAACGCAAAGCTCAATTAGAATAGGGATCTCGGGCCCCCCTCTCGAGCAGCGATTTAGAAACGATCATAATCCCAAGGGATATCGTTCCGAAGTTCTCCCCTCTTTTTTCGAGCCCTAGCCTGGCAGTGGTGGGCTCCTGGGGAAGATTCATCAGTGGCACCAGCAGCGACAAGACGGCCATGGGCGTTGCGATCTCGGAGGCTGGGCTTGTCGGGCGCAGGGTGACTCGAGATTTATCTGCCAAAGGGCCCCCAAAGTACCTGTATAGTAGACTGCGGGGAATTATTACTATTTCTATTCTTATGATAGGGGGAAGTATCCCCCCCTAACAGTACCTAGGACCCTTCTTGGGGTGACTCCAAACTACCGGGCTTCACGAGAAGGCTCGGGGTAGGGCTCAGGGCAGACGGCTTCGGCTTTATGGTGTGGGGTTCTCCCGCTTCCAAAGGGGCAACATCGATTTTAATATGGAAGCATTCCCGCCAACATCTCCCTAAACATCACTGCACCAACGACTCATAAACATTTCCAAACCCAACAGCCACATAAATCCTAGGGAACAGAACATATCTTAAATACGATACGTAATACACTAATACACCATCAATCTACATCAACATCGGCTTGTGCTTTGCAAGGCACCTCTGTCATACGTCTGTGGCTTGGTGCCGGGTTTCTCACCTCAACCAAATAAGAACTCCAAGCCCATCATCTAGCACAACCGGACAAGGACAAAGCCCAAGCGAGAATGTCGAAAACATCGAATATTTTAATTCTGCGCGAGGATAGGATGCAGGGGTCGAAGGTGGCAATTCACAACACATTCTGCAGGCTACAGTGCTGTGACTCCCCTTGCCTGGAGCCTCGCGCCTTAGGTGTTCGGAGGAGATGGGAGACCTACATTTGCTTTGGGCTGTAAGGTCTCAGAACTAGCCTGAGGTTGAATAAGAAGGCGTGGGGTTAAAACTTAAAGGAATCCTTAAAGGCACCCGTAAAGGAGCCCTTACAGGAACCCTTAAAGGAACCCATAAGTTATAGGATCCTAAAACCCTCAGCCGGTAGGATTAGGAGCTTTCAGCGCTGCCCAAGGAGCCAAGTACGAGGTGCGGTTGCCGAAATGCGTCATCACCTGCGAAGCCACGAACCCAAAGCCGGGTACAGAGCTTTATAATGTTCTTGGGTTTGGAGTTTCCACACTCACACTTGGACATGCCTTGGGTTTGGGCTTAGCCAATCAAGCCCGTTTCTGCAACAGGCCTCGTTGTCCAGCAGCCCGGTCTAGCCAATCAAGCCCTAAAGCTAACACCGGGGCCCTCCTACCTGGGATTTTCTAGGAGTACCACAGCCCTCACTTTGTGTGTTCTATCATCATGATACAATGATGCCCCGGAACCTGCATGCAAGTGCACTCTGGGTTGCTTATGGCCTCCGCTATTGAATATGCTGCAGTTCGTGGCATCAAAGGCTTTGCATCTGAAAACTGCTTATCTAGAACGGGTACTGACTCGAACGAGCTATGATTAAGAACACATGCTAGGTATCGAGGCACCTATGCTTCAAGCTCGTCAACTGCAGCCACACAACGTTGCAAACCTCGAAACTCTAGTCTCAAAGTCTCAGTGGCCCTGGGCATGTTGCCCTTCGAACAGATGCATATCTCAATGAAAATAGAACTGGACTTCACAAATACGCCAGCTACAAATAAACACCCTGCAGGACTGCCGACAAACCCCTGGAAAACCCTGGTGTTTACTGTCACAAATGAATGACCCCCAAAGCCCGAGGATCTGGAATAGGATTTTGCTGATTTGTTGTCCTCCTTCTCCGATAGGGTCCGAATAATAGCTAGTAGTAGTCTCCGCTCCACTCTAGTTCTACAATGTAACACACCCCATAGCCCTATCCCACTTAACTCGCCCTGAAAAATCAGGATTTTGGCCGCCTCTCCGACAGCTAGTAGAGCCAGAAGCCGGCCACAGCTAATGCCGCCCCAAACGTAGGAGATGAGGCTAGGGCCATGCTCCGGCCTCGAGGGGATCGGATTCCTTTTAAGGGTGCCGTTCAGAGTTCTAGAAGGGTGGAGAATTTGTCTTGGCCTTCTCTTACGGAGGGGGGGTGCTCGTTTTTGTTTTTGGTCTGCCCACTTGTGGCAGACGGACTGCACGTCACAGCCCGAGCACGAACTGTCGGGATTGGGCTCGGGATGTACGTATTGTGTTAAACCATAAACCCTACATGACATAGGGCATTGTGTATTGGCCTTCGGGCTTCGGGCATGGGGGGATAGCTTGCGGATGGGCCAGGAGCCGTTTAGGATGTACAATTTCGAAGGTTTTAGCAATGCCGGGTCATCGCTTCACGACTAGAAAATGTTATGGTATATTGGCGATATCACATCCTGCTATACGGTTTTCTATTCCGTCATGTTTTATCATGATATATGGAAACGCATACCCTGTGAGATAACATGCCTTAGTAGATTACAGTCTACTGCATGAACTTCGTGACACTACATGGTATCGGGTTATGTTCTGTTATATTGAAGAAGTTTATTTGATATTGTGTGGTGTTGTACACGCACAGTATGCGTTTGGAATGATTCTTCAGTATTGTACGGTATTAGAATATGAGGAAGAATAGTTTAAAGGCAATCCAGTATAAGATGATGTAACCAAGTATACCATAACTTGACCATTATAATATATATATATATATATTATAGTTCAGTGTCCCGCAGGCCAAAAAATGCCAAAGAAAAAGGCCAACCATACTAACCCCCGTTCTAGAAGGGCTTTATGGGGCTTTCAATGCTTTCTTTGGTGGGGTGTGGGGCTTAGGGTTTGGGGGCTTCGCGGTTTTGTTCCTTTGGTTGGGGGTTTGGCGTTTAGGGCTTGGGGGGGCTTGCTGTGGTTCGGGGTTTGGGGTTTGGAGCTTCGTCTTGTTTAGAGCTGGTTCGGGGTTCTAGAATTTAAGTTTAGAGGCTCGGGGCTTAGGGTTTAAGGGATGTAACATGTAGGGCTCACGGGTTTCGCGAGATTGCAACTCTGGACCTGAGCGGTCCAGCCTCCCGAGAGAATGAAGCTACAGAATTCTGCCCAACAAGGTAGGGGTTTCTCGCATGGCTAAGGATCTATGCCCACAAGCGAGGTGGTTGAAGGTTTAGGGTTTGGGGGGTTACTATGTCTGCAAGCATTGTAGGGTTTGAGGTGTTGTGCTTCCCAGTTTGTCGGTCTTGGCCGAGAGGTTGAAGGGTCGTGTGGATTGGAAGTGCTGGAAACCCAGCCACGGCTTGTGTGTTGCTACAAGCCGCTGCTCTGCTTCTGTTTATCTTGCATTTCTGTGATTCAGAATTGCACATGTTACCATGCTAATTACTACAAGACAGTCTTGGGTCATGGCGAAGATGTTTGTCGAAGGTGCTGGTCTACATTGAACAGGTAAGGCACGGAGCCAGGAAACTTTCAGGAGCATCTAGATGGAAGTCTCTACTGAGACTCTACTGCGCATCCGGTGGGAAGGCGGAGCACACGTTCGAATGCTGTGCATCATTCCGAGCAAGCACGCGCTCATCGAGCGCAGGGGTGTTTCGTAACAGACGATCATAATCGACCACATCTATCCCAGAAGCCTGAGCCTGACTCGTTCCACCAACCTTGGCCGAGTAGGTCTTGTATTGTGATGCTAAGTTGGTGCTGCAATAACCCTAAACCCTGAGCGCCAACATACCTGAAATCCCCAAAAAAAGACAAGCGGCTTTTGTCGAAGAACGACGGAGTAAACTGCTTCGGTCAGGAGGTCGCTCCAAGCGACCATCAGGAAGACGAAAAACAGAAGGATGAGCCTCAGCGCTAGGCTAGGGTTTAGGGACCTGCGGGCTGAATTCTTACGTAGAGTTGGAGCAGTAATGTAGGGGCCTTAATAATTAGAATAGGGTTTTGGGGGTTCCCTATTATAATTATAGTATAATTCACACCCCCCCTCCATACCCTATTCTAAATATCAAGGGCCCTATATTCTCTTGCCATGGTTTTGGGTTTCAGCACTCAGGGTTTGTCATCATTACCTGCAGGTTCAAGGACCTCAAAAGGATCAATGATGGGAAAAGTTTTGGAAATACATTTCAAGTCGGTTTCACCTGCAACACAAACACTTTAGCCCTTGAGCGGCACAAAGACCTTTTAGCAGGAGACGAGAAAACGTACGAGCACCTGAAGGGCCAACCCCAACAAGGTCATGCGACATGAATTTCTGGGGTCCGGGGGCGATGATGGATGATGATAGGTTCAGGGCTCGGCTGAATTTCGGCTGGCCAGGGTTACAGAAAGCGAGCTCTGAAGGCACTGGGGGTCTCGGCAGGATTCGTGAGGGGGTGTCAGCTCTCAGTTTGATGCGGTCAGTTCCGGTAGCTGCTTTTGTTTTGCTTTCAGAGTCGTTCACAGCACCCTTGCCATAGTAACCTCCGAGACGAAGGGAGCTGAAAACCATGCGGTATCACTATACGAGGCACACACCCGGCGGACAAACCGGAAAGAGCACATCACAGCTCGCACAGAACCTCTGGCCATGACGTCTGTGAGCAGAAAGAAACCTAGCTCTTTGACTGCCACCCGCAGGCTACTATCACAGGACACCCAACAATTGGAACTACTTCTGGCTTTTGCATCCTGTATGTAATGCAACAGAATTCCTCCCAACACCGTAGTTTATCGGATGAGACACAGGGCCGGTATTTATAGTCAGTGTTAAAGACCTGCCCTGACCTTGCCCTTGCATCGTAACTGTATGTAGTCCCAGAAGCAGCATAGTCAACGTGAGATCGCTGTACAAGGCGATCCTTGGGCTTTGGCGTGTGGCGACGGTGCATTCAAAGCTTCTTGACCGCACGTCGCACGAAAGGCTATAAACATTCAACGGTGACTATTTTTGAATGTGCGGATTTCAAAACATCTAAACACATATTTTATACTATCTCCGTTAGCTTCGGCGTATAGTCCTTGCCCGTCCTTCTCATCATTGAGACTGCCAAAGCTCTTACTGACCACATACTTGCCGTTTATTCTTGAGCATCTGCAGGAAAGCATGCCAGGCAGCATACCCCCACCTACCGGTCATGTACAGCGACCCTTGAGTTCTGGCCACCTCTTGAGGACATGGCAAGAGGGAGTGCCCATATCGTGCTTCTTGGATGTCTTGGGAGAGCTGCGACAAGCACGTAATGTCATAAGTAGTGGCTTAAAGAGCTGCACAAAAGTGCGAAAGTGCCATACATGCAAGAAAAACCCTCGCCAGGGCTCATGAGGCAGGAAATTGTGCCCGCAGTGGCCACGAAAAAGAAGTATGGAACACCTCGATGACTCTTGGGATTTAGGGTTTGGAGTTTTGAGATTGCAATTGTGCTACAGCTGTTCCAATTGTTTGTTGCATGACACGCAGACTATTGTTGCTCGGGCCGCAATGTGTGTCTGACCTGCAGGTCTTGCTATTGCTTGGCCCGGCCGCCATCGGGGGCACTTAAAGGCCTAAGTGATAGATCATACAAGGCTGTGGCATGCGTAACCTGCACGTGCAGTTCCCGTTGTTCAACCCCGGCTGTGTGCTACCCATGATAGATAATACAAGGCTGTGGCATGCGTAACCTCCACGTGCAGTTCCCGTTGTTCAACCCAGGCTGTGTGCTACCCCTACCTGGACCCTGCCGGTAAATTCTACGCAAGTAGTCCTTCATTAAACCTGGCCGGAACACGATGGAGGCCGAAGATGGGGACAGCGTCCGATATCAGCCCCAATAGTGGCTTGATGGACCTCAGCAACGAGTTTCGCGGTTGGGGCTGAAAGGCTTTATGGCTTTGGGTATAGGCATTGGGGATTTCGACATAAGTGACATCACAAGCCCCACCTTGCTGATGCATACATCTCTGAAGTATACACACCCATATTTATATTACACTGTATTCTGCTATATTATACCATATTATATATGTACACACACGGACAAAGAACAAAGGAATGAGTATGTATATCTGTATATGTACACACACACACGCATAAACTGTCCTCCAACAGGTACGGGTTCAAAACATACAGTAAGGCGACCAGACTTCGACTTGCAATCGTGTCTACTCCAAAGACCTTTGTGTAGCATTGCATGGCACCTCCCAAACAAAAGGGAGATCGCTTATGCCAACACAAGCTAAAGTAGAAACGTCATAGCTTCCGCATCTCTGGCGTGGGTTTGTACTCTGCCGCGCAGTGTAAGCTCTTTAGTCCTGAAGTAGAAGCACCCCTATAGCAAACCTTGTAATAAGCTTTATAGTAATAGTAGACCCTATAGCAAACACCCGTATTAGCAAACGCTCTAAGTAACCCATATCGTAAGTCCCATAATCGTAGGCCTTGAAGTAAACCTTCTAACAGCAACCATACTATCCGCATAGACGTGCACCCCGGTGGTCTGACTGCTTGGCAGCCAAGCTACCATGGCACGCTCACAGCTGACCTGTAGATCTGGATGTTCCCGGCGCTAACGTGGAACTCCTGGGCGTGTTTGGCGCTTTAGAAAATGTTTTGCGAGAGTTTCGGAAGCTTTGACCCAATATAAGTCTTCAGTAGGCCTTCGTAACTAAGGCTTTGAAGATGTAGAACAGGTGTTGCTTTGTCTTTCTAGTACTAGTATAGCCGCACAATGAAAGGATAGGGGGATATTCTGCGAAATCTTGAGACCTGGTGCAGGGTCGCTTGCCGCCCTGCCCAAGTTCTCTTAGAAAATTAGGGCTTGGGGCTTGGGATCTTAGGGGTCCGAGGACGTACGGTTGATGATATGAATCCCGCATTACCCATAATAAGGAGTAGTTGCCATAATTCCCACGGTTTAGGGTATGCAGGATTCTATGCCATAATTCCCATAGTTCAAAGGTCCTTAAGGTATATAATGCAGGATTCCTATCATCAACAGTAGTGCTGGGGCGAATCCCCCTAGCGCCTGCCGGGGCTATGTAGGAGTTCACATGCAGAAACGCGCAAAACGACCAGGGCAAACCCCAAACTGGCCCTAAACAGGGTTTAGGGTTTAGGGTTTAGGGCATGCCCTGAACCCCGAAGCACCCTGAACCCCCGACCACCTCTGCCCCGGACTAACTTTTTGGAGAGTTTGGAGCCTAAACTATGACCTCAAAGCCTAATTATATTGGAGCTCAAGCTCCGAAACAAAATCGGAAGCACGATGCTGCAAGCAAATAGCCCCGAACCTTGGAAATCCTAAACGTCCTGCATGGCCTCTTCCAGACAAAGGGGCAAGAGTCAGATCCGAGGACTTTGTACTAAAGGGTCATACCCTACCTGTTCTGTAAGGTTTCCCGGATGCCAACCACTAAACTAGGTACCCACGCAAAAGCATAGGGTAGCAATACTGGCTGCAGGAAGTAGACTGGTCTGGGGTTTTGGGTAAGCACCATGACGCAGCTTTTCACCCATTGATCATTTCTCCTATGCCCCGATAGTAACTTTGTAGACCCTGGAACCTATTAACCCTAGATTCTAAACCTAAAGCCCTAAGCCCTAAACTAAAAAAACCCAGAGAGCCGCCGTAACCTGTAAACCCTAAACCCTGTCTGACCCGGTCCTTTAGGAGATATTCCCTAAACCCTAAACTAAAAAAACCCAGAGACCGGTCCTTTAGGAGATATTCGATAGGCAGGCCAATGAGGCCGCCGTTGCCGCCGCCCGCAGCAAATCCCTTCAAACCCGCCTGCAAGGTGGCTTTAAGGCTTTTCAGGGCTTAAGATTTGAGGTGGATCTTCTCCAAAACAATCCGACGCCTAAAATTTTCATTTAGAGTTTAGGAACTGAGTTTACTATGACTTAAACTTACAGATTTAGGGGCCAGAACTTCTGGATGTGCAACTTTCGGGTTTCGGGATCTGAGGTTCATGCTCGGCTACCGCTCCAGGGATCCCAAAGTCAGCATGGCTTCTCTGTTCCAGCTGACACCGCCTCCGGCAGCTTTGCCATGGACCCACAGGTCACAGGTGTAGGATCTCAATGGTTCAAGAAACTGGAACCGATATGCCGGTTTAGGGTTTAGGGTTTAGGGGTTTAGGGTTTAACATTTTTGGACTTACCGTTCTTGGAGTCGCAGCATGTAAGCCATACAGCTGTATTTCTGCTCCCTCTGCTCCAGCGCTTCATTTCAAACAACGGCCATTTACCGCAGACAGATTCGTTAATGTAGTCTCCATGCTTGGTGACACCCTACTCCCAAATATACCAACACACGGATTCAGATCGGCCTCGGTAAGCGTGAGCATAAGGAGTAGCCTCCATCCGAATGCATCGCACAGCACACCTCGAGAGCGTGCACGAATCGAAACGAGTATGATAAACAGGCAACAAACATCACCACCGATACCAATGATAATATTCGGTATGAAACCACGAAGATGCTGGCGAGTATAGATGCATGCGAGTGCGTACATGTGTGCCCAAATGCAGACCTACATACATGCAGAACATACATGCAGTTACATACATACAGTTACATACA
>CAJNJA010016475.1:0-41691 GCA_905231915.1 Symbiodinium necroappetens | reverse complement strand
CATACATACATAGATGCATACAGACAGACAGACAGACAGACAGACATACATGTACATGCATAAGTATGTACATACGAACATACCAGTATGCATGTTTACATGCATATACATGATACGGCTGTACATATGCCATTATATACATTGCGTTCTTGTTGTCGCGGGGCTCAAACACCATTGGCTTGTAACGCGATCTAACCAGAGGCTTCCGAGTTGAGAGCTCCGCTGCCCTGACATTATCCTTGGCCCCTAAGCCCTAAACCTCAAACTAAACCCTACACTCCAAACCCCTAAACCCTTAACCTAACAACCCTAAACCTTAAAACCCTAAACCCTAAGCCCTAAATCACAAGGCAAGGCACGGAAGAAGCCGGAGATCCCCCATTGTGACTCGTGGATTGACAGTGCCCCGTCTGTGGCCGCGGTCGACATGGATGACGCGGAGACTCCCGACTTGAAGGCCATGTCTCCTCCATGGCAGCTTTTATGGGTTTAGGTTTTAGGGTTTAGGGTCTAGGGTTTAGGGTTCATGGTTCCGAAGGGGCCATGTCCCTGAATACATCGACTGAGGTACGTAGTAAAGTACCTATATATAGGAACCCCCTTGTAAAGCCGCAGCTCTGCAAAAAAAGGTACATGGGGCCTGAGGAACCTAGGGAGTTGGAGCTACGGGGCTATATCGGACAAGGGTTCCCTCCTTCTTTGGGCCCTTACCCGACCCCAAATTCAATCTCTCAGTTCGGACACAGGGTGACGGCCTACCAGAACCGAGAAAAGGAAGCTAGGGCCTTTCTGTCGGGCGCTGCTGCGAATGATGCCTGAATCTCTGACAGAAATAGGTGCCTTCCGAACATTCGGGAGGCCTTAGCCTTATGTGCGGGGCCTTGTAATCAAGACTCTAGTCTTGAGGGCCCGCTGTTTTCTGGAATCCACGAGGCGCGCATTCAAATGACGAGGACAGTAGTGCCTCAACGAAAACTCAATCTGGGTCCTTCTTCGTCTTCAGCGCGCATGGCTGTGTAACTGGAGGACGGGTGGGCACCTCTCAAACCTAGTGAAGAAACATGTATCCTGAGCCACAAGGAGCACAAACACTAACGGTTAGTCTTGGGCGTAATATTCGATAACTAAGTGACGAAGAAAACACTCTAGTCTCCGCTGCTTCGAGGAGTCACGTGCGATCTCGAAGACAGCAGGCGGAGAACACACAACTTGTTACAATGTCAAACCAAATCACTTAATTGCTCCGGTTCCTTACGGTTTTTGCCTCCCACCTAGCTAGGAAGAAGCCCGCATTGCAGGGTATGGTTTAGGGGTTTTAGGGTTTCTGGCCAAATGGCCTTGTACCTTGTTTGGACAATCTAGCTTTGTTGAGCCTAGCGGGGTGGCAACACATTAAGCAGGTCGGGCCTTGATGCCGGCTTCCATCCACCGCCAAAACAGGAGACCGGGAACCCCAAACCGTCCACCCTAAATCCTACACCCTAAACTCTAAACCCTACTCTGGGGTGTAGGATTTAGGCCCTAAATTTTAGGGTTTAGGCTAAGCCCTAAAATTTAGGGCCTAAGTCCTACACCCCAGATGTAGCTGGAAAGCCTTTGAGGCCCAGTGACCTCACAATTCATCTAAGCTAAAGGCTAAAGCCTCTGACGTCGTAACCCGGCATCCTACGGTTGATGACGCAAATCCTGCAGTACCCGTAAGAAGAAATACGTAATATTTCCCATAGTTTAGGGTCCTGAAGGTACTGCAGGAATTCTAACATCAAGAGTAACCCTGACCCCTAAATCCTACCTCTAAACCTCCGTAGACCTAACCTGTCACAGAAAGAAGGAGATCATCATAAGGAAGCCTACATATGTAGACTTTTCGAGGCGTGCCTTACTCAAAGAACCTCCGAGGCCCCGTGCTGGATGACGGGGCTTCGCCGGAAACAAACAAGGTTTAGGGTTTAGAGTTTTTATTTGACACCTTTCTCCCCGACTGCATGTGCTGTAGGGTTTAGGGTTTAGGGCAACCTTTTTCTGCAACTGGGCATGGGGACTAGTCAGATCTCTCTAGTCCCCAGGCCCTGTTGCAAAACACACACACACACAGCCCCGAACCGAGAACTCGTACCGAGCACACAAATCCTAAACCCTAAGCGCCAGGGCTACTCTCCTCAGCCAACAAGCCTAGAGCACAACAGTGAAACACCTGCACCTTGGCAATTCCGGTGTTGTGCAAACTGCGGATGTTTTCATCGGCTGTGATGGGTTTCAGAGTCTCAAAGATTTAGGTGTCTTTTGTTTAAGCTCCTTCCAGGCTTCTGCAGCCGTGGGTTGAAGTTCTCGGGTTCACCAGACTCTGTCTCCGAAAACCCTCGCAGAGCCTATCAAGCATCAGTTCTGTGACCTCATAAGACTTTGTACTTCCTGAGCCATAACTTGCCATGACTAACGAATTTAGGCCTTTAGCTCTGGCCACTGAGATTCGGACGGACCGCTAGCCTAACCCCTAAACTTCATAAACCCTCTACCCTAAACCCTTCCAAAACCCTCACCCTCAACACAGGCAAGGCAGAGCCTGCATCACCCTGGCCAGGGTCGGGCGGCAGTCGTCCGTCGTCAGCTGGAGGTATCTTCCGTCGTCAGAGAGTCCTAAAGATTAGGAATCTGGAAGGGCTCAGGGTTCTGTAAGGGTAGTTGGGTACAAGGCTTGAGGGTAAAACAGAGAGTTGAAAGGCGTGACAGTTCGGGGGGGCGCAAGATCTGCCCGGGTGCTGACGATGACTGCTCTTGTTTCATACTAGCTTGCCTCACTTCTCCGAAGCTCGGCTCATGTTGGTGCTTCGGCGTTGGGTCAGGGTAGTGGGATCCTCTGGGCTCCGAGTATGGACTTTAGGTGTCGCTTCGGGCCTATGTGCTGAGCCCCACACTGAAAAGGCATGTCTTGCTTTTGAGCCGGAAAGGTAGAGTTGGTCTGCGTATCTAGGGTTGACGGTTAAGCATCCGAAACTAAAGCTCCAAGTTTCTTAGGGGCAACGATCTGCAGAGCAGATATTTAAGGGTGCGGGGCTGTAACCTGAGCCTACATAACATGCACAGCACTACTACAAAGAACCAAATTCGGCAAGCACCGAAGGACTAATGTCTTTAGTCGCTCCTTGTGCAGTTCTCTCGTGCTTTCACACCAGGGATGCTGCTGGCGACTGCTGGTAACGTCTGACACTTGACTCGAAGTCGTAGGGCTAAGAAAAAACCTTCATTACCACTACGTGGTAGTAGTGGTCGTGGCGGTGCTGGTGGCTGGCAAGGGTGAACATCGAAAAGCATCATACATACGACTGCTGCCTGTCGTCGTAGTCGCAGCGATAATTGGTGGTAGCGCAGTGGGAGTGGACGACGCCAGCGTCGTAGCTGCAGTGATCGTAGCAGCAGTAACCGTAGCACTTGCAGTCGCAGCCATAGTCATAGCCACAGCCGCAGGAGCAGGAGCAGGATCAGGCGGTAGGCTCAGGCGCAGGATAGTGCAGGGGAGCAGTAGCAGTAGTCGCAGCGGCAGCCGCAGTCACACAGTAGCAGTCAGCAGCCGTGGTCGTCGTCGTTGTCGTCGGCGTCGGCGCCGCCACAGCACGAGGAGGAGGAGGAGGAGGAGGATTGATTTCGTTGTGGTAGTTGTAGCAGTGATAGAACGTGGTAGTCGTTATCGTTACCAGCAGCAGCGGCAGGCGCGGGTGAAACTCCGATGCATGCGAAGCGCTCTATAACGCAGCATGGGTCCGAGACAGTATCATGAGTGCAGCCTGTCAGTTTGGCGGTGCATAGCTCGAGCAGGCACAGGCTCATCGGGTGCGGGAGGGACCGTCGTGTCATAGTGATGGAATTTACGGCCTAGGCCATGGACATGTGCTTCTCTGGTGAACTGCCTCTGACTTGAAAGCTTGTTGGTCCAAGCCAGGGGGCGTTCGGGCTGTGAGACGGTGAGAATGCGGACTTGCCATCGTTCGGAAGAATGGCTCCGAATCCTCATAATCCGCTAGCACCATAATAAGACGTTCAATTTCGGTACTTACCTCTTTTAGAATCATTCGATGAACCCTCAGGTTGAACAGGGGCACTACTTGAGGACCGGCTCTTCAAACCTGAACCGCATCGTACTCACTGGACCACTAACATCTACCTGCACTCCCGTACGGGGAATCATCTTCGTACCGTCGCCCTCCTATTAGGACCCAGGCCCCTAAACTGAACCGAAGCGTTTCTCAAATCTCAAACGCTTCAGCCGCGGACTGAAACATAGACATGGCGACCGTGTTGGAAACAGGTTTACATTGTTGGTCAGGATGCTCTAAGCTCGGCCAAGACTGACTCTCTCTCTCTCTCTCTCTGTCAGACTTAGTCATCTGTTCCCTCGACTCAGGGACTTCTTACAATTATGAACCTTAACTGCCAAGTAAGATCCATTGACAAAGACAAGCTACGGAAACCGACACATGGCATGGCCCTGCAGATTCAACCAAAAGAAGCAATAGCATGTTGAACGTAGTCTAGAGGAGATTTTTCCCACCCGCTTCGCTGACTAGGTCAGGAAACTGCACGGCAATAAAGCTTCAGGTTTAGGGTTTAGGGTATCGGTATAACTTATAATATGTGACACAGTTTGAATAGCACTCCCGATGGACGGAGCCAGCCACGATGCTACCGCCTCAGTGTATCCTTCTTGCTGGTCAGCTCTACCTCACATCATTCAATGTTGGGACTCGGGCGGTGTTTGGGATATATATATATATGTATGTATGTGTGTATATATATATATGTATATATATATATATATACACACGTGTCACATATGTATATAAGTTTATATATGTAAGAGCATAAGAGTTTGGGAAAGCTATTGCGTGTCAGGCAACGGGGCTGCAATAAGACTGGGCCCTGAGAAATTCAAAGCGTTACTTTGCATTCCTTCTATGGCCTTAGAGGATTCCCATACAGTGCGAATAAGGCCACAGTATATATATATATATACATATATATATATATACCATCCCGCTAAGACCTTTCTGCGGAACGGGAGGACGCAGCACAGACACAGATGAGGCAAGACTTCGAGAAACAGGAGACCCGGGAGTCCGGGAATTTAGCAAAAACCCCGACGAAGCGAGAAAGGAGTGGCAATCCTAAGCCCAAGCATAATAAACACTACACCCTACATCCCCAACCCTATAAAAAAACCGTTTAAATGTTGCGAGATCATGTTCTCCGCCCTCATGCAAAGCTCCTCTTAGCGCCAAGCACACACATCGGCACATTGCTGTCTAGCACGCTGGAGAGCAGTGAGATCTCCACCACCTTTTCAAGGGTTCAGGATGGGACGTGGTGTAGGGATGCTTACATCTCAGGAATTTGATGTGCCCTCTATCCCTAAAGCCATGAAGCTACAATCTCTAAGCACGGCGTAGTCAAAAGATAGACTTTCGTTGTCCGGGCGAGAGATGTGAAAGCTGTTTCGAAAGAGGGTCCATCTGAAATGCGCGACCGGTTTAACTTGTGATCATGCAGATACCCTGTTTAAGTATCTATATGGCAAGGTAAAGAATTGCGGAACCCCCCTGTAAGTGCAGGTTAGGCGAGGAAAGCACCTCCAGCACCGTGCCGTGGCGAATTCCTCGTGGAGCTCTCCTGGCGAAATCCACGAAACAAACAAAGCAAAAAGCAATTCGAAGGGTGGAGGACTCTCTTACAGGGTCCTTGCTATTGGGAAACCTTTTACTTCTAGAGTTTGCGGGGCTGAGTGTGTCGGGCTTAGGCTTTAGGTTGGCTGGTTGAAGGCTTAAGGTTTGAAGTACGACCCCCCAAAACCCAAAACCCTAGACAGCAAACGACCACGGAGAAGACCACGGGAAGAACACTGCTTGAGAAACTAACGATCCAACAGCAATACAGATGGCAGAGGCACTTTGGAGTTTTGGGGTGCGGGGTGTTGGGGGTTTAAGGTTTAGGTGCCAGCGCTCTTTGAGTTTACACTGCCTACACGAAAACAGACATCGCAAACATACAATTGTGGATAGACGGGGAGTTCCAATATACTCTTGGTCGAAAAAGTAATCCCAAACCCTGACGAACCACCGCAACGCACCCCATAGCCCGAAAACAATCAAGCAGTCATCCATTGCCCACAATCCCTAAAGCCCGACTCCCTCCCTTGCCCCCCCTGCATAGAACCCGTGAAAACCACAAGCACTAAACATCTAAAGTCAAAAAACAAAACCCCCGCAGGTCCCAAGATCTCCTCATCAATCCTGTTCCCCATGGCCTGAAAATCGTAAAACCCTCAAACCAATAAAGCCCAAAGCCCTTAGCCTGAGATCCTAACCCCAGAAAATCCCTAATACCTACAGTCCCTAAACCCTGCCTAGAGTCTCCATCGCAGTTCTGTTTTTTGGTTTCACCAACTTATAGTATTATAGGATCCTAACCATAAAAATGTGTTAACCCAAAAAGAAGGAACCACAATGGAGATTATAGGCTCTGTTTAGGCTCTGTTAGATTGAAGACCCTGAGCCAGGTCACCTTATTCTAGGTTCCCCAGTAACCCCTTCATAATAAGGGTACCCTTTTCCTTAATATTCGGTTTTAATAAGGGGACCCCAAGCTAAAAAGGGCAAAAGGGTACTACTGGGGCACCTAGTATTCTAAGTGTAGACCTGTAGGGCCCTAGGGCAAACCCGAAAAAGCATCGGTTTCCGCTCCGCTGAGGCGGCAGTCGTCCGAGCCGAAGAAGTTCGGCCGGAAGCCGGCTGCCTCAGGGGTTTAGGGTTTTTTTGCCCTCCCACTTAGCTAGGGGTTTAGGGTTGAGGGTTTAGGCAGAACTGCCCCAGAACTTCCCCCACAAAAACCCGACAGCTTAGTTTTCTTAGGGCTTTCGACTCTCACTCTCGCACTGGGCAGGCAAGGCTCCACAGGGCTTACGGCTTTAGGGAGACCCTAGTTTGCTTATATACACATGGTACAATGTACCCCGAAACCTTATTCTAACTTCTAAAGCCTCTATATCCTAGCTTGGTCCTGGGACCTGTGTAGAACCCTTCTAGTAACCTCCTCAGGAACCTAGAGTCTACGGCCTGCGGATGCAGGAGTGAGGCAGGGATTGCGGGGTTTCTGTTCTGAAGGATTCATGGATGAACGTGTGCGGATTTGGGGAATGCTTCGCGTCTAGCACGTGCCCCGTGAGTTCAATGTTTACGGTCGCGGGAGTTCGGTCGTGAGCGCTCAAGTACTCCCGGACTTCATACTGAAGTTCGAGGCTTAGGGCTCAGGCACCTTGCCCAAGTGTTCCGAGACGGTGCCATCCCCGGTACAGCTTCGATTCAGATGAATCTTGTGTAATAAATCAATTTGCACATGCGTCAGGTGAGTGACGGATGTGGGCTAGCAAGAGTCACTGAAATCTGTACGACCCCAACATTTTTTAACCAAATTGATAAATCTCGAAGCCCCTAGAACGAGCTTAAGGGGAACCTTAAAGCCACCAGTATGACCTACCTGCCAGACTCCACAGCACTTTGTTGAAGCTGCGGGAGCACCCATGACGCTTGCACACGGTTTCGAGTCCTACAAACTGAATACCTCAAGTCGCTTGAACACCCTACAGTTGTTCTTCAAGCACCAAAGGCCTTAAACCACAAATGCAGTTACGAGTTAACTTGGAGCTGATCGATGCTCAACTCAAAAAACTCCTGATTCCCGAGGTGACCTCCCGAGCCAAGAAGGGGGACTGAAGCCGTGACAGAAAGACTTTGTCTGGTCCCCGATCCCTCGAACCCGAAAGCGGAACAGCTCACTGTGAAGCTCAAGGTTCGGAGCCCAAGCCACGTGACGTCCTACGATGGGCTTTCCCCGGCTACCGACGAACCCAGGAGTCTCATTGCCAAGGGGCCGCAGTTTCTCTGGCCTCAGACGGCTGCGTTCAGGAGCACGCTCCCTTAAGGGTAACTCTTCTGTTGAAGTCTTGACGGTTGCCTTTGGGAACTGTTCGCATGGGGCTCCAGCTCACAACAACCCCCACAGTTGACGCCTCGTTGGTGGTCTGATGAACCCTCGACAACGACCCCTGAACCACGTTTGATGATACTGACAACTTGCAATGACCTCCCCCTTTCAGTCCGACAAGCACTAGTGCCCTTCTACTACATGTTTCGGATGGCCGCCAAGGACAATTGGAGAGGTTCAGGTTACCCTGACCCTCACACCAACCCCTAAACCTCAAACCCCAAGCCCTCACCTCGAAGCGATTGAGGGCAGGGCTTGTAATCTGCCAGGAGCTCCTTTGCCTTCGCAATGAGCTCCTGCCAGGGTGCAACATAATATTTTCGGTAACGAAAGCATGTGGGAAAATCTTATAGCCGTGTTGATGGAACTCGGTGAAGCAGTATCCGCAGAAAAAAAGAGTTCTGTCTGGGGACATGATCACCTGGACTTTTGACACCACTTCAAGACGACTGACTATCTCACTGTTTCCGGGGCGAGCAAGCGAGATGAGAGGTTTGCCGCAAAACAGGACACGCAACAACAGCATCAATGCTCTTGCAACTGTTGGAACACTCAGACGTATCTGAAGCTAAGGCCCTATACAGACCCATTTATTTAACAAGTTAAACCCTCAAACTCACACACTCCCAACAACACTAAACCCTGAGCACGAAACCCTAAACCCAAACATAAACCCCAAGACCATTGCCTCGTTGCTGGGCATCGGCGTGGGCCCCCGCGAAGGGATTTTTGGCTCTTTGGGCTCGGGCCTGTCGGCGAGCTGCGGAGTGCAGGGTTTGGGGGTTTAAGGTTTAGGGGAGTTTGCTGCGTATTTTTGGTTCGAAGGTCATGTTCTTCTTGTACGTTTAGCTTTTGAGGGGTTAGCCAACCGGCCTCTTAGCGGGCTACAGATTTGTTTTGCCTGCTTCTTAGGTCCGGGTGCGGATTTGGGGTGCGTTTCAGTTTTCGGGCTGTGACTGTAGAGGTCAGGTTCTCGGTGTTGGAACGGTTTCAGTTTGACTGATCAGCTAGGGCGGGATGGCTTTGCGGGGCTTAAAGGGTTCACATTACTGTCTTGCGTAGTGGTTTAGGGGTTTATAGGGTCTAGCACGGGTTTGGGGGGATTGAGGGCTTCAAGATTTCAGAATCGATGGCTTGAGGTAGAGTTTCGCGGTTTATTTTTCGGGCTGGGATCAACATATGCCTTTTTAGGGTTCAGGGTTGTAGACAAGCGGCTTAGCATGTGTGATTCGGGGTTTGGGGCTGGCAACTTCAAGATTTATTAATGGTTCGGGCATCAGGGGCCTGCCGTCTGACCTAATGTAGGGGCCTACATAATTACCTATACTATTCTGGGGTTCCTTATTATAAATTATAGTATAATGGGCCCAAAAACCCATTCTAATTACTAAGGCCTCTATATTAGTAGGCCGGAGGCTCGCAGGTGTAGGATGACGTGGAGACTTCGGCATAAACCGCAAACCCCACACTGAACTTTCTTGATTCCTCAAACTGAAGCTTTCGAAAGTCCTACACTACCCCTTTTTGAACCCAGACCCTGCGCCTACACTTCCCTAAACCCTAAACCCTGTGCCCCCAACAGCCAGCAAGCTAGCACGAGCTGTCTATTATAACATCCTTAGGAGCTGAGACACTAAACTCTGCGAGTACCCTATAGGGCTATATCGGGCACAAAGGAGGCTTTCTGTCCCCTGGGTAAGGAGTACCATACTTGAATATGTGTTTTTCGGCCTGTCCTTTAGAGGAACCATGATGAAACCCTAAACCCTAGGTTCCTTTGCCGTACCCGAACTTCAGCCCTGATTCGGTCAGGTACCTAATGACCTGCAGCGTGGGCTTCGATTTGAGAAGCTGATTCTGCTCCTCGCTACGTGTGCTAGGGGTTAAGGGTTTGGGGGTTTCGGGTTTAGGGGTCGGGGTAGAATTACGTGTGTAGACAGAAGAGCACGTGTCCAATATAAAGCAAACACTTTGTTGCAACCTCCGAGTCTGTACAGTTTTTCGGGTGTTGAATCGTTCCGGGAAGCTTGGAGTGCTGTGAGGGTGTCGGATTTCTTTTCGTCATCTTCAGAGACAGATCGCTGACAGATCGGGCAAGCTCAAGAAACCTTACCTTGTTCTTCGAGTTCTGGGTTGTGAACCAATAAAAGCGCACTACACCGGAGGTTGCGGTAGTGCTCACAAAACACGCCTGAAACTCCAACTCTACAAGCTTCTGAAACCCTTCCGGCCGGTCCTCAAGCTGGGCGACTGCCTGGCACAAGCCACAATTATCCAAGGAGGAAAGGGTGTAGGGTTTAGGGTCTTAGAAATCTACAGCATCTCCAGAAACCTTGCATCCCTCACTACCTTGCTATCTGCACTCCGGAGGAGCATGGGCCCAGCCAAAAACCACGATCCGCAACAACAAACCGCGAAAACTGTGAAGGGGCAGAGTCTAACAAACATGTTAGATACCCTAGCTGCTAGATCTCCGAACCTACAGCCTACAACTCCCACCTATGCCTCAGTCTGGTCAAGCATTGGAAGGTATCTCATCTCTAATACTTTTAGGAACATGCTTCCTGCATCTCTCATCCCTAAACGTGTCAGCACTCTTGGAGCTCCAAACCCTATGGAGCCTAAACCCTAAACCGCTAAGGGGTGCGGATCGGCCCTGGCCGGCAAATTCGGAGCCTGATCCTCATCCCTGAAATCTTCGGTTTGCTGGGGAGGGTCGGGGGGATATAGGGTTTAGGGTTTATAGGGTTTACGGATATAGAAGGTAGTGAACTCGCGGAATGAGATGTACCCTAAATGGGATCCTAGTCGGAACTATGCCGATTCTAACTCTATGGAGCTAATGAAATAACAGCCTAAATCCACCGACCCTTCAGGGAGGGCCGAGTGTATAGGGTTCAGGAGTGTAGGGCTGCAGATCTAGGATGTGGGGGATTTGAGTCCCTTAGAACCTGGGGCCTTGCCACACTAGAACTCCTCCAGGCTGGGCTAGGCTCCGGTTCTCATATGGCCCTAGAAATAAAGCCGGGCCCCGCCTATGCCCAAGAGACCTCGAATCGCAAGCCCAAGAACACTTCAAGCCTCTATTGGTTGGTATCTTAAGCTGTTGAGGCCTATAACCTGTGATTAACCACATGTCATATAAAGTGCCACACAACGCAGAAGACTTCATATCAACCTCTTGCCGAACTTGAAAATCCCATGCAGTAGCTCCCCAAGCTCACACTCCCCAAGACAACCCAGCAGACTTGCCCAATCTCTTGTGCACCTTGAAACCAGGTCAAGGCCGGTTGGTGGCGATGCAAAAGGCCGTATGCCAGACTCTTTTCGCGTTGCACTCTATAGTCTGTACAGTAGAGTCTCTACTCCTACACAGAAACCCTCCTATAAGTAAGTAGACCCCCGGCCCTGGCACTCCGAACCGCCCCGACCTGCGCAGCTCCGCTACAAAGCGCCTTCGCCCGCCGAACGACCTCGGCACGTAGGAAGCTCGGGCTCTTTGGCTGCTTGCTGTTTGCTATTCGGCAACATACATCCACACGAAAAGGACAGCAAATAAAGCAAGATAACATACACTAGAGCACAACACTTGAAGTGACAACCTGAAGTCAAGATAGATGGTTACCCTCATGCCCGGGATGTAATGCGAGTGCAGGTGGCAAGATCTGTACCAACGCGTGCCTGAAGTCAGCGTGGCCAACGCCAACGTGGACCACAAAAGCATCCACCGAAACAAGCTGCACGCGAATCTGACCCCAAAGACACATCGAACAGCCCGAAATCCCAGTTCAAGCCCTTCAACTCAACCCTGGACATCATGAACACCAAAGGCCAAAGCTGGATCGTCGGCCAGCAGGCTTGGCAGGGAGGACGGGGTTGAGTCGAGCGCCTGGGGTTGGGTTTGTTTTCGCATTTTCCCAAACCTCTTTGCAACAGAACAGAGAGACCATAACGAGCTGTACCGTTCATGGGCTGATGTAACACCTCCGTCACAAATGATATAATAGAATACGTTTGCAGCATGCTGCAGGACACTAAGTCACTAAGTAGGGTTCTAACATATACCCAGCGTGAATAACCAAACCAGCTCTTGTCGCGGTGGCTGGAAGAGCCTCTCTCTACACTGGCCTGACGGCTCAACAGCGCGTGCAACTCGAAAGCAGGATCGGAAGATGCCACGGTCCCAAGTTGGCCACTAACCTAAAGACGAGCTCCTCCTTGACACTGACAAAGTAATGTGCCTGCATGTAACTTCTAGTCCTTTAATCCGGAACTCACAGCAGGGGAGCCCGGTAAGCTTGAAGTACATCCAAAGCTGCTGCCTCAAAGCCGAAGCGGACCCCCTGGGCCCGTAGGCCCGGAAAGTAACGACCGAATGCTCTCTGGGCGGCGGCCTGTTCAGGTTGTGGCCAACGCCCCACAAATCGAGCACGAGCCTGGCCAGATTCTTACGTGATTGCAGGATGAAGGTGCTTCAACCGATACAACCCTGAACCCCAAAATCCTAAATCCNNCCCCCCCCCCCCCCCCCCAATGTTAGAACTGCATCAACGGAGGGGCACCCTTCTCACAGTCAGATCAAGAAGACCGATACCATTACCATGCTTCAAAAGCCCGAAACATATCGGTATCCCAACAGAAAAGAGCCTAAAGAAAGGATTGCTGTCGCCTTCAAATCGAAAAATCTCCATTCCACCCTTCCCCTCCCCTGCCCAATACAGGCCTCGGAGAGGCACCGTCTGCTTGCAGCTGCTGCTGCTCGCTCCTGGAGCTGGAGCTTGACATAACGTAAGAGGATTCGGCTCCCTTCAAGGGTCCCTCGCTGCCATTCGAGATTAGGGTATAGGATGATAAGTCTAGGAGTGGTTACCAAAAAGAAGCATCATGATCATGCGATTTGGGTGTAGGGCTTAATGAGTTATCACAAGCATAATAAGCCATGAACCTGGCTGCAACTAGCTGCTACATATTTTGACGGGGTAATGTATTTGCTTTCGCCTGTGTTCAGAATATCATGAGTGTGACGGTGATGGTGGCGGGGTCGACAAGGCTGTTCGTGACAGTGGCGATGAGACTAAAGGGAGCGGGGTGCCATAGTGCCCCTGTATGAAACGACAATGATGCTGCTAATGGCAGCTTCTTTGAAGCTGCTGCTAGCATACCGGTACCCTTGACAGGAGATGCGTTGAGAGTTTCGGTGTTTGGTCGTTTAAGGTGCGGGTCTGACACCACATCCTATACCTCAGTTGAGCTTAAGATTTCACTTGCGCTCTTGAGCGAGGCGACTGCATCAATTTCCATCCTACAGCCCAAGCTTGTAATGGACAACTTTGGGGTCAAACTCCATCAAACAAACCCAAACCTAAGAAACCGTAGGGGAAAGCTTTTAACTGAGGAGTGAACCATTCAACTCGAACGCGCCTAATCCTTACACCGGAGCTTGAATAGACCACCGAAGCCGCCTGGCTTAGGAAACCCCAAACTCCAGGCATTTAAACTAAGCACGTGAAAAACCCTACTTCACCGCTTCAGTAAAGCCGAGAACACAAAACCCCCGGGAAGAGGGGTTCCTCGCGCATTGCGCGGCGAGTCGCAACATCCTCGGCCAGGCGCTCGTTCCTGGAGAATTCGGGAGTTTTTCACATGTCTTGGGGGTTTAGGGCTTGCTTGGATGTGCAGGGCTTGCTGTAGGGTGCATGAAGGGTTCAGGAAGTGTAGGGCTTTGGGCCGAGTTGCCGGTGCGAGACTCTAATCGGATATTCTAGGATACACAGGTGAAGCAGGGGCCGCTTGGAGTTAATTAGTGTAGGGCAATGGGGCTTTGTTTCTGCCTGTTCAAATGCAGATGTCACATATACGTCTGAAAGGGTAATTAAGTGCCGACTGAAGGGTGAAGCGAGTTGATTGTGCCTCGGCTGCCGGAGCATCTACCGTCGGCAAACTGTACACTGAAAAACGGCATTTGGCGACTGCAGTGTCAACAGACATCAGCACCGTGTATCTTTGGGGTTCTGGCCTGCAGACCTCGCATGTAAGGCGGCACGGATCTGTAGCGTTGATTTCGGGTCCTGGACACCCTGAGGGCCCGAGCAGGGGTGGATGCGCTTAGAAAAGAGATCTTTGTGCCGGCTCGGCCGCTGCATTTTGCGTGAAGCCCCCTTTTTTTCATACCTAAACCCTCCGGAAAGCCCTGAACTCGCAGACCGGCAAACCCAAAGTCCTTGACCCCATCAGGGTTTAGTTTAGTTTAGGGTTTAGGGTACGAAAACCCATACATAGCACATACAGAACAAACCTTCTGCAGCTAAGGAGCTTCTCTGTGACGAGGCGCGAGGCCTGGGCGGAAAGCGTTTGTACCAGGCTGGCTTTCGATAAGACCCGGCAGGAGTCTTCTTGAAAGGCCTTGTAGGGTTTACGAAGCCTTGTGCCTTTTTAGCCTCCCTGGCCGAGGTCCGGATTTGCAAGATCAAGTCCTGGGGCTACTGGACTGAGGTTAAGGGAGACTCCCGGCCGGTTTTTGGGCCACAAAAGTGATTCTGGAAGCTGCTGGACGCCCAAAGAAAATGTGCAACAGGGCATGGCCCTAAAGCTGGAAAACTTCCTGTGAATCTTCAGAAGTGACGATAGATCTAACGAAAAGTTTGAACAAGTTCAGCCTAACGATTTCAGGACTGCTGCAGTATAGAGTTCAACCTCAACACTGCGCGACTACGACAATGGCTGCTGCTGTTGCTGCTTTTGCTGCTACTCTCGCAGTGCTCCTGCTACGGCGATAACGACGACTTTGTTTGAATGTAATCAGTGTTCCCAAAAGCTCCAAAACTTGACGAGGGGCAACGGCACCATCTGTTTTACTTGCACCGCCTGTTGCTGAAACTCCGTATGTCCATTGAGTCCCACACCATGGGGAAACCAGGCTAGCAATTTCTCTTGAGGCTTCGGAAACCCTCGCTATAAGGTTTGGGGAGCTGCGTGTTCCACTTCGTGCTTGAGGATTCCCCCTGGCAGCCATCATGCCACTTAGTATTCAGCGCTGTAGGGCTGGCTGAGGGTTTAGGGCAGAGGGACAACATAGGTATCCTAATCATCCCAACTCATATCGTTGCCGCTCCTGCTCTTATACTTTTGACGGGCAAATTCCTCCATTACCTAATACCGGTATACATCAGGATCTATCTCGATGGCATCGATCGATCCAGGAAAACGGAGGATGCTGTCTGTCAGCAGTGGTACTTACCCGCACCAAACCCTAAACCCTGAAACCTTAAACCCTATGAACCCCTGACCTTCAACCCTAAGCTCAAAACCGTGCACTGTTTCATCACCCTAAACCCTACACCCTTAGCCCTATAGGGCTTCATCCTAGCATGGCATGCCTTTCTTACCATGATCATTTTTCCTAATAGTAAATCAACCTATGAATATTAATTGGTACTCTCGTAATTTATTAGCCCTAGTCTTATTGCTAGTAGTACATATATACACATCTATATATATATATGTATATATATATATATGTGTGTGTGTATGAGTATCCAAGTATCAGCCCAAATCGGAGCGTGGTAGTCTCTGTATCAGCCCAGGGGCGCGCTGCTGGTGGGCCAGGCGCAGAGCTTCGGATTTGGCCTGGCCTTCGTAGCCGACCTGGGAGGGCAGTTAGAAGGGCTTTAGGGGTTTGGGGATTTGGGGATTAAGGGCTTAGGGCTTAGAAGGGCTTTAGGGGTTTGGGGATTTAGGGTTTAGGGCTGATAGGGTTTAGGGTTTAGGGGTTTGGGGATTAAGGGTTTAGGGCTTATAGGGTCTAATTGCTTTTTTGGCCTCCCACCTTGCTAGGACGAGCCCGCATTGCTGGGTACACTCCGACTGAGGGTTTGGGGTTTAGAGGTTTAGGGCTTTCTATGGTTTAGGGGCTTGGGGCTTCAGGGTTTAGGGGTTTCCAGGTTTATAGGCTTTAGGGGCTTAGGGGTTACAGGGGTTTAGGGGGTTGTAGGGTTTACGGCGTACCATGAGAGCACTAATTATCAGGGTTCTGTAGGGGTACCATAAGGGTACTTTACAGGCTCGCTGAGGCGCCCTGCTTGCGAATAGCAAATTCATGTAGTGATTGTTGTCGTTGATAAGAACTTGCCATAAGGGAGCTCAGATGGAATCAACAGTATTATTTAACAGTATTTTGGGAGTTTCAGAAAATACGGGACCCATTGGGGTCCTGATTTATGCCAGGAAGCAATCCATGTGGCCAGACTCGTCCCCAAAAGGCCTTTTTACCTAAAACCTCGTCCCTGAGCCTGATGCCGCTGCCAGCCGCGAGGCAAGCACTGCATCGCCTGCACAAGATTTGGGTGCTTAACTGTAGGTTAGCACTTCGGAGAGTATATAGCATCTTTAGGCATTTTGAACCATTCAGCCTTGAAGTCGGGGGTTTGGAGCTTGGAGTTTGAGAATTATATGAGGCTCAGAGGACTTAGGGATCCAGAGTTTGGGTTGCAGGCTTTGGGTACAGCAAGTTTTTCTGCCTCCCACCTAGCTGGGACGAAGCCTGCATTGCAGGGGTACAGTTGAGAGCGAAGTAGGTTGGTGTTTAGGGTTTTTTGGTTCCCGCGGCGCAAGCCACAGGGCTTTTTTGGGTTAGGGAGTTTGGGTACAGCGGTTCGGGTTACACGGTCGAGCTCAAGAATGCTGGCGCACAACGGACTGCGGACGGCAACAGAATGCGATTTTCGACACGATGTAGGGTCGTAAGGGAACCAGGCCTCAAGCCCACAGCAGTCATGAACAACAGCGAATCCAGCGTAGATACACGTTCCGAAACGCCCGAACTCCATAACGAAATAGCTTCGAACCTGCGACGGCTTCACATCTACGACTCTGGCTGTGTCCCTCAACCGCTCCCCAACCCGAGGACCTCTACATTTCTGCTCGGAAGGGGAATCTACCCACAGGAATCCGGCAGGGACCTTGGGGTGCTTGAACGCAAAAGATCAAAACACAAATGAAGAAGTTCTGTGACTCGTCCTGTAAGGTGATCCTGCAAAGAACGGTCTGACACCGGGGCAAGCTGCATTACTTTAAGCCTTTAAATTTAGGCTATGGGAATTTGGGGACAGCTTTCTCATAACACAAGATTCTCCATAGCCCCTCGGCTCTGAACCCCAAAGCGTCGCGCCGCTGCCTTTTGCTTCCCTTTGCTTCCGGGTCGCCACTTTTTGCATCTGGCCGACAAAAATGCGGATGGGTTTGGAACACAAAGGCTGTGACCAAGGCCTACATGAGGCCTGGGTTTCAAGGCGTATACGGCTCAGGGTTGGCAGGGAGACACCTACGAAAACCCAGCGATCCTCCAAAAGCAACAATCTCAACTGTGGGACTCGATGTCGAGGATCCCTCTAGGTTTCGGCATTTGCCACATGCGTTGTAGCATTAAACTGATAACATGTGTAACGCTGTGAAACGCAACCAGGGACCAGGTACTCATCTTCTCCGACACATGCTCGAAATGCGGGCTCCCGGCATCAGGTTTCAATAAATGTATCGCTCGCTCTCTCTCGCTCTCTCTCTCTCTCTCCCTCCCTTTTTCCTCTCTTGCATGTATAGAACGAACATACTAATTATGCGGCAGACTATGCGTATGCACAACATGTATTTTAGTGTTTGCATTAAACGACTGTACAAAAAAAGCAACTAATGTGTGCATATGCAATAAACGAATGTGTGCGCATGACGGTGGCGGCGACTGTGCGGCAGTTACGACTAGGAATAGGTGGTTGGTGATGAGAAAGAGAAGAAGACTTTCGATGGCGAGGAAGGTTACTAAGCCTGTTTTTCAGCAGATGTCTTGTGGCCTGGGTGATTCCTGCCTGGTGTCGCCGGTTTTCGCACGGATGTTCCGCAAGTCTTAGACCCTTGGTGGGACTCCTGCTGGTGCTTGCAACAAGTGCGGCTCTGGACTAGGGTCGATAGATGGAGTTAAGCTAACCACACGCACAAACATAGACGCACGCACACACACACACAGATATATATATATATATATACCTATTCTGCTAATTATGAGGCAGGCTATGCGTATGCACAACATGTAGTATACCTATTCTGCTAATTATGCGGCAGGCTATGCGTATGCACAACATGTGGTTTACTGTATGCATAAACGACTGTACAAAAAACGCAACTAAAGTGTGCATATGTAATAAACGAACACGTGTCCGTCGGTGTGTGCGCATGACGGTGGCGGCGACTGCGCGGCAGTTACGAACTAACCGCGCGCACAAACACAGACACACACACACACCCCTCTTAGTAAGCTGAACACCCGAGAACCCAGACCGCAGCATCGGCAAGACTCAAGCGTTTAAGCATCTATGGTTGGATGAAACCCTGGCATCATGTCCGGCAGTGAAGCTGCACACTATTGCACACTTATTGCACATCTCACAGACGGTAGCAAGCATGGAGTTGTTCCAAGAGCAGGATTGGGTCTTGTCTTGGCTGCCGCTCGCCGGGCGGTACTGCGGGCGATTGCAAGCTGCAAGATATTAACTAATAACGGCTGCGATGGCCGATGCCTTTAAATGGTCTGTATTGGAAACACGGGCCAGCATGCAACCGCTGCACTGATAGTACTGTGGTACTGCCAGCACCAGGATGTAGCAATAGCAATACCGCGGAACATGCTGTAAATAGCAACGATCAATGTGGCCGAGGATGCATCCCTCAATACTATTGCCTGGAAACACATGCACCTTCAAGGTTGTCCCGATCCGGAAACAGCGCCCACATGCTGACATGCTTCCCGCAAGATTTGAGGGTTTGGCGTGGCCTATGCTTCGGGATCAGGCGCGGGTCGACAATTGCCGTACTTGTTACTCTACTCAAACGCATATGTGCATGAACCTCCATGTTTGAACTTTTCTAGTTCTAGTCAACAACCAAGAGACTATCATAGATTTTTCCTCACGTCAGCATTCAAACATCTCGGCTGCAAACCTTGGACATCTGCTCATGACCGCTTCTTCTTAACAGGCGCCCTCAGTAGGGTTTAGGCTTGTTTTGCATGCAGTAACCAGCTTCTTGGTTAAGCCGGGTCTTCTAGCATCTTGATCCTCAAATCAACACCATCTTCTTTCCATCGTCATCAATCACCAGCGTCTTCCTCATCCCATTCATACATATGGCCATGGCAATGGCCATGGCAATGCCCATGCACATCGCCTCATCATTACGGCCGCTGAAGTGCCAGAAGCCCGAGGCTATAAATCAGCACGGTCTGCACCGGAAAATCGGTATCCCCCGAAAGTGAGTTTAATAGTTATCAAATTGTCAGCAGCCTGCAGATTGTGGTACGGATCTCTTTCAACCGAAGCTTTCAAGCAAACGCAAGGCTCGTTTAGCCAGTCATGCTGGCAGTAAGGGCAGCTTGGCACAGGATCTTCGTAGAAGGCGCAAGACCCCAGTCGATACGACGGAAGCTGCACACAAGCCACTATGTTAATTCCGAACTTTGGCTGTGAAGCTCCTGTACCGGACACCCCCAGCTCTTCACCTGCCCTACAACACCCCGAACCCAAACATTACTCACTAAAAGAACCCCAAACTCAGCACCGCCGCATATTGTCAGAGTTCAGGGTAGTCGAACCATTGGACCATGTCAGCGAGATCATGTCAATACTAAACGCGACACACCTGCTGGCGAAAGAAAACAGCAATCAAAGATGTGCGAAGTGTGTAGTTTCAATTTTCGCCAACACCAAACCTACACCTCCGTATCCCAGCTCATAGTCGGCCTCTTTCTGTGCGACCTTCAGGCACTCGTCAGCATCAACGGGTCCACCGGTCATGCTTGCCTCTCTGTCTGTCCAAAGCATATAGGGACAGGGATGAGCGCTTTGGGTTTAAGGTATAAAAAAGGGTCAGGGAAAGTGTTATGGATTGGTGCTCTTTTTTGAGATCCCCGGAACCGTGCGACCGTCACGTGATGAGAGCCCTCCGGAAAGGGACCCCGACCTCATTCGGAAGAAGTACCAATCCAGTGAGCAACACCCCTCAGCCCTCCAAATATGATATAGTATGATCACGAGGCCCGTAACCGAGATGCAGTGGTAGAGATACTTTGCACGAGTTGGAACTACGTGGAGTGTCGAGGGACTTAGTAAGTAGTTAAACTCCATAGACTTATAAGTACTATAACCCCAGTTAGAATCCCTAATGGGGTGCTTATACGTCTACTTATTACCTAGGGGCTAAGTCTCCCGACCCACGTCCCGTCCTTCGGGGAGCTGTGTGGGCGCACGAAAGACTAAGAAAAGCACAAAGTAACCGTTCAGAAGAAGGTAGGTAGGTTATTGTGCACAGGACGGCGCACTACAAAAAAAAGCCAACGCATTCAGCAGTGTTTGCGATGAACGGCGCAGGATACACTCCGAGAACCCCGAAAACCAACAAAACTTCGCAACCTGATGAAGGAAGCCTACCGAATCCAAAGCTACTGCGCTGGTCTTGATGTCTCGCCTTCAATGCGGCGCCTAGTGCAGCTGCTGCAGCGGCTGCGGCTTCGATACCGCTGCCGCCGTTCTGTTTGGATTTGGCGGCTTGGGCAAAAAATTTGGTTTGGGCCTTTGGGTCTTTGGACACAGGGCCTGGTAAAATGGCTAGTACAGGGGCCTAAATAACTACCAATACTGTTTTGGGGGTTTCCTTAACATAAGTATAGTAGGAAAAGGCCCCGCAAAACCCTATTCTAATGATTAAGACCCCTATATTATTGCAAGCTTTCCTCCCCTGCCCCAGCCTCTCGGGAACGGGGGGCCCGAGGGCCAAGTCTTGATTGAGTGTCGGGATATGGGGTAGTGCTCTACATTAGGGACCCTTTTTCACTGTTGTCGTAATGACGACCCCAAGAGGGACACTAATTTAGAAAACTACCCACATCCAGTTTTTATGGGTGGGAAACGGACTCAGGAGGGTCGGGTGTGAATTTTTGTTGCGTGCAGGATTGAGGGAAAGCAAACGTCTATCTGTAGGCCTGGTTTTGGTGGGTCGGATTTCTCTGACTACGCTTCTGCTTCAGGTGATTTCTCCCTCGGGCTGTAGACGGTTGGCGGGCGTATCTCACGGCTTAGATTCACATGATTTCCACACAGCTTCGGGGCAGATCATATACTGTAAGAGTAACCCTACTATCACTACGAAGCAATACGGGAATGACCTGTTGCTGGGGAACCTAACCATACAGATGTTAGGATCAACTCGAGACCACAGGTCAACTCGATTTTTCGGGCGCCTGAGTCTTGTACGTTTCGGCGACGGCCTTGCTGGCTGAAGCGTGGGTTTGGGGTGTTGTGGTTTAGGGATCTGAGGTACAGAAGAGGCAAAGTTCATACAGCTTCTAGGACACTGCAGAAGCTCTGCAGTTGGTCGCATCGCTAATTCGCTAGTGACACGCACAGTAAGGGCGCGTTCTCTGAAACGGGTCTGAAACCTGGGTAGTATAGCTCCACAAATATGAGTTATAAGTTCTGGAGGCGGGGAAGATTGCAACAAACATTGCGAGGCCTCAAGGCTTGCATGACATGCTTTGAGGTTTCGGAGGATGTGTACATGCACCAGGACTACCATAAAAATGAATAATGCTGCAAATCATGTTGATGACGGTGATGATGATAGTGTTGCCGGTGGTTGCGGCTGCCACTATTGCAAGTGCTAGCATTGGCGTTGCTATACTTATACTCTCGATGTTTAAGTCTTGCTTTGCTTGCTCCCGGTGGTGTCGTTTGCTGTTCTTCGTGGGGTACTGCACAGCTTCACCGTCAGATGCCAGCAGCGCTGTATTTAAGACCGGCCAGACTGGCTTCAACTCATCCTGACTTCGAAGCCCTCTTCATCTACTGGGAAGACGGACACCAAACCTGGGACCGAAATGTAACAACTTCAGCTTGGTAAACGATACAACCACAGCCGAAACGCACAAAACCTTCCGGCCGACGAACAACAACCCAACATCCCGAATCCCAAAATGTGCTTGTATCGTACCTTGAGCTTACCCGTTTGTGCTCACCCCGGCGCCCCCCTTCCAAAAAAGCGACTGCAGGATAACCCAAGCCCGGACTCTCAAATCCTAGCTGTTGTAGCCTTGAGGTCCATGTTGCCCACTGCTTGTCCGACCTGGGCCCGCGAGGTCACTGCGAAGCGTGCAGCGTCGACTTTGAGGATGCGTGCATGCAGCACTGTCTTGAGGACTGCGGGATGGGCTGCTCTTACTCACAGGCGTCCGGCTAAACATACTTTTGGTACTTTCCTGACCTGACACCCCCGATACAAAACCTAAGCCGCAACTTCCAGGTTGTTGGTTCAAGCTGCAAGCTGAAGGCCATGCCTTTAAACCGGCATCTTTGTCCGAGCCACACCAGCAAGGCGATTCGCCCTCTTCACGGCCTTCTCGTCCATAAGCCTGGGAGGATTCAAGATCTAATGCATGAACACTACGGGATAAAAACAAGGGTTCACGATGTAACTTGTCCGAAAGGCGGTCAACCAATTCAAGCGCTTCGACAACGGTACAGACAATGTCCCAGAAAGCCACAAAAAGTGAACAACCATACAACTATGCCACGAACAGGTTACATGAAGCCCCTGCGAGTCTGTCACAAAGGTCCGGGCTGCGGCTGGGTTTAAAGTTGACTCAGCAGCTTGGATGCGACACGAATCTGCCTAAAGACTTATTCCAAGATTTCTACCACCCCAACGGCTGACGAAGAAGGCTTCGTTAACCCCAAAGATCCTGTGCACAACCTTCAAAGAATGAACTTGCAGCCGTGAGCGACGAACTTAAAACCAACAGGCAGGACATCACGTGAATCGCCAAACCCGCAGCCTCCAATTAAACTTTAAGCTCAACTAAAAAAATCCTGAACCCTGGACCAAAACCCCTTCACAACGAAACCCCAAATCCTATACAAACCCTCGTCCAAAATCTGACATCCAGGGCCCGCACCCATCGCGGACTCTGGGCGCGCACAGGTCCCGCGTGGGCGAGGTGCCTCGGACCTGGAGCTCTGCCATCGTCGGGGCAGCCTGGGCGGTTTAGGGTTTCGGGGTTTGAAGGGGTTAGGTTAGGGTTTCGGATGTGGATTTAGGGTGTAGGATTGGGGTTTAGGGTTTAGGATCAGGGCTGTAAGACTATGGGCCGATGGGGTTCAGGGTTTCGGTTTTACTCGTTTTTTGTTGCACGGCCCTTCTCCACGCGCTGAATCCGCTTACCCGTTACAAGTCTGTAGACTACGACCTGCCCGCTAGGCGTTCAGAACCACGGTTAACAAGGCGTCCGAATGAACATCCACGAATTCACGAGGGAGCTCTACACCCTTTCTCGGTTACACCTCAGCACCATGTGTGCTCGCTCTCGTAGATTTCGGTGTCATGATGGCATGAAGACGAGGTCGAGGGTCTTCGGGTCTAGGATTGGGCAACGTCGGCGGCGTCAATGAATAGAATAGGGTTTTGGGGGTTCCTTATTATACTTACAGTGTAATATACCCGAAAACCTTTTTCTAATTATTAAGGCCCCTATATCACGTGGCTCCATCTCTTTTCGGGCTTAGGCCTTCTGGAAACGATGGCGCCAGGAGGGGGTAGTCAGGGTGGAGGGTTTAGGGTTTAGTCCTTGACACTTTAAGGGCAGGAGACGGGATCCTGCACAGGGATCTATTGCAGATGAGCTAGATGCGAAGCCACTGTTCAGAGCAAACATACGGGTAAGGACGAAGCCTAGGGTCTCCACAGTTCAAGGGAAGTCTGCCGATTGTGTTAGTCAAGCGGCATGGCAATTTTAGACAGTGGCCATAGAGTAGGCTCCCCAACTACTCTAGCTTTCACTCAAGGTAACAATAGCACAGCAGATTCGCCGTTCTGCTGGTTGCTACTCACAATATTCTAGTTTGCATGCAGCTTGATGCATTCGTATCCTGGCACTCCGTGTTTCCGTTGGGGTTCCGAGTGTTGGCAGCCAGCGCCCGAAAGCATGCCCTCAGTCGTCTAAGGTCGGCACCAGGCCTGAGGCGCGCGGCCCCTGCTTCTTCCCCTGTTCCCCCGCCAATGCTCAGTAAAGGGGGATAACAGCTGCGGCATTCACACATGGATGCAAAGCTGGCGGCACTGCGACAACTTAACGGGAACAGCTAAGTCATGGAGTCTAGTGTTGGACTTATGTTGTGTTCTCTCGTCGTTCCGCATCTCATGAAAAGCAACAGTCAGAGAAGTCACTAAGACGCAAGGGACAATGATGGCACGGTGTTCGCCCCGAAGCAAACAAGTAAATGAAGCTTACAGCTTCTGCGAGCCCTGCCGCTGTATCTGAGGTAAAGCAAGGTTTGTTTGATGGACATTGTCTGAGCTTGCATGAGCTTGGAACAGAACAGTGCGCAAGAATAGATCCATTCCTGCTTCCCGATCCTCAAACACTATAGTCAAAACCTGTCTGACATGTCGCCTTCCGACTGTTTTCTCTCGGTGAGCCCGTGCCCCATGTCCTTCACCCAAGAATCATATATCTCGAAGGAATGTTTGCGCACGGATGATCGAAAGTCCGCAGCTTGGTTGCACACGCGTTGATATTTCAAGTGCTGAGCTTCCCGAGCGGAGTAATATGCCGCATGACACACCATAAAGAGAATTCGACCGTACTTTTCATCTACAGGTTCATCTGGTTTAGCAGACATTGCCAGCTACGTATTCAGTGAATTGGGGTGGTTTGAAAAGGCGTTCTGGGTGCCTGATGACAACGTCAAGATAAATGCTGCAGCATCTCAAGCTAACCAACACCTATCATTAAAAGATGCTAAAATTTGGCAAAACCCTAAACCCTTAACCCAGCAAAGTACCCAGAACTTTTCGACTCGAGCATCTGCTGCTGTGTGTTGTGAGCTGATCCGTCGGTGAAGGACTTTGCTGCTGACTCATGCTTGGGAAATTCGGGCCTAGGGCCTAGGAAGCATTAGACCTGGATTCAGGTTTAGTCAACAATCAAGCGAAACCCTAAAGGGCTCGGGCAGATGCCACAAAGATGGATGCTAACATCTCCGAAGATACCTGGGGCAGCACTGGACTCGGCTCGGCGTGGGTTGCCCAAACGTTCGGATCTAGAGACCATGGCTTGAGGGCCTGAAGCCCTATAAGTCTCAAGCGCAAAAGCCCGGACCCGTAGTCCGGAGACCCATGGGCTCTTGTGAAAATTGGATCTGCTCACCATCTGCGAGACGAGTCGACAGCTGGCCTGGCCGCTACTTGGGGTTTAGGCATAGGCCCCTAAGTAGTTCCTTTTTGGGATTACCGTATAGGATTCTAAATATCAACCATAAAAAGGAACTACTTAGGGGCCTATGGGTAGGCTCGCGTGGTTTGGGTTTTAAGGTTTAGGTCTGCGGGAGTGCTTCCATGCACGGGCAACAACTCTGGCAGTGGCAACTAGCTGTGACAACCGACACATCGAGTTCAACGAAGACCAAGGAAAACGCTGCTGGAGGTGGCTCTGAATATTCCACATGCCCTGCGTGGTCTGTGACGCCGAGCATCCCAGCCGCCAGTTTCCACTACGCGAACGGTACAAATAAGGCCGCGATACCATGATTAAAGCACCAGCTCCTGGCTCCCCGCATCGCGAATGCAACGGAGGCTTTCGCAGACTAGTAAAAAGCTGGCTGGCCAACTTTTGACAAGGCGACACTGTCGTGCATCGTGTACGAACTCCTGGATTCGAATCCCCGGCTACAGCCCAGTTTATGATTCCGCGCACCTGTGCAACTGTATGATATACACACGCCAAAGCTCGAACCTACAATCACTGCTATTCGAAGCCGAAATACCTATATTTTGGGCTTTTTGCACTTGCAAACTGAGAAGTTCGGGCATTTTCATATATGGACAGCATCAACGCGAATCAAAGCTGCAAGGTTTCCTGTGGGAGACACACTTTTTGCCCATGCGTTCGCTGGACCAGATGTGGTCAACCTCTGTGAAACGCTGAGGCGTGAAACATACCGAAACTGGATGCCGCATTGGGTTTCCAAGCACGAAGATGGGTACGATATGGGTTCTTCTCTAAGGTAGGTTCCTTTTTAAGTCCTTTTTGTAGGGGTGCCGTACTATTTCGGGGACCTAGAACGGGACCCTACTTTAGAGAACTACCTACATTCTTGTGGAGGCTGACGAAATCGTCGCCGATTTGATTCCGTCTCTGTTAAGCACTGGCAAAGCACCTAGCGACCTGAACCTCGACACGGGAACCTGCAGAAAACATGGCTTAGGGTGTATAGGGTTGAATGTATCAAGAATCATGGGATATGATAGGGTTCTGCACCACCTGCTCTGGCAGCTTGCAACCCGGTCGAGAAACCCTGCGTGCATCCCCTCTCTAAACTCGCAGAGTGAAGTCACTTCCATGCGTCTCTTGTGCGACGGCTGTGAGCCGTATCCGCAACGATGAACCGACCTTGGTTGGGGTTTGGGGTTTAGAACATTGAATTGAGGGTATAGGAGAAAACTGCCAGTCCCAGTGGCGAGGTTGTTGTTGAGTCGCACCTCCTGCGAATAATATCTGGGGTCTGTGGCACAGGCGTTGGCTTCGGATTGTTGACGGCTTCCCTATGGGTCCAAGTTACATTTCTCTGAAAGCTGACTTACTGTACCTTTACTAAAGGCCCTACATCCTAAACCCTTTGGCATCCAGGACTCTCGCAACCAGCCGGGAAACTCCACAAGACAGCAAGTCAACCCTCCAGCAGCACTCGTTGCCCACTAAAGGATCGAACGTACGCGATTCACTAGTACAGTCGAAGCAATATCAGTAAGCAAAACTATCTCGAACTAATCCCTAAACCCAAAAACGTTGCAGAAAGGCACCAAACCCAAATTGAAGACTCGGAGGCCCGAAAGCCAATATAATATCCGTCGTCGACCGATCCGCTAGGAGCCCTAACGACTGTCAAACAAAGCTGTGCATGCGGGAAGAATACCTTCGAACACATATCTAGAATGATGAGAAGCCGCCATTTCAATCAGTTTCAGTGCGGCTTCAGTTTCAACTTTTTTAGTGCATCCCGTAAAACACCGTAGGCATGCGCAGACAAAGCCAATCTGAAGACGGAGTCCTTTAAGGACGGGTGCTTCCCACTCTCCATCATGTGGATGAAATCCTCCGCGCCGGCCTAATTAGCGTCAAAGCCAGATCTGAAAGTTGGGTCTTGTTGCTCCGAACGCACTTTGGTATTGGGCTGGTACACGGGGACCAACGCTTAGGTTGGGCTCCTTGCGAATAGCTAGTGATATAGTACATGCAGCTGTCCGTTCCTCGCGGGCAACAAGTCTCATAAGCCTGCGTCCTACCACGAAAGCACACGACATGCAGCGGGCTGCCTCCACAATGCGACAGCCCAAGAACTCTAAAACAGGTTTGCTCCAAGCCGGAACAAGGTTCTCTTGCTGTTGGGAAAAGGAATTTAAAAGATGAAATTGCGTACATTGCCATGTACGTGTGAATTGCTCATGCAGGAACCGGATTGTTTCTTTTGACAGCTCACCCTGACGTCGTGTTGCTACATACTATCCACAGACTTATAAGAACCCTGCAAATGGCTGTTTTCCCAGCGCATGGTGCAGTTCGCAATCTCAATGTGGGCTCGTACCGCCCTCTGAGATAGCACAAACGGTCGTCGTCATGAGGAGTCTTCCTACTATCATTGCGGCGCTCATGGTGAGAAGGATGATGCTGATGGTCATGCCGGTCGTGATGGAGGATATTTCGGACAGAAGCAGAACTACAATCGCTTTTGTCTCCTTGAACTTGCTCTCCTGTCTCACTCCAGGCTCTCTGGATCCATCTTCTCAAAGGTCTCAACTGCCGCGCGCAAATTCTCATAGGTCCCAAAGAGACTCACAGACTGCCGTTCGAAGAGCTCCTGACCGAAATCGTAAATCTGCGTTCCTTGGGCTGAAGGTTTGGTGTTTGCTTTGAATGGCAATGCATACATCGTAAGCCTCTTAAGACAACAGACAATAGACCCTAAACCCTGAAAGTGAGCCGCACATGCTGAAGAAACACTACATAATCCTCTACTAGGACCTATAGACCCTGAACCTGACAGTAATTAACATAGGGTTTGGGGCGGGGTATACTATACTATCTACGGATGAAGACTACACGGGGATACTATTGCAAATTGCTCCGGCCCCTGTTTTATGGCTGTACGAGATGCCCTTCTCCGCCACGAGAGTGGTGAGACTGAGTTCCTCGTCGGTCCAGTCCAGCTTGTTCTCAGAGTTGTCGAGCTTATCTTGATCAGCCTAGTGCAGATTAAAGGTTTCGGTTGGGGTTTATGGGTTAAGGCTTAGGCTATTTAGGGGCTTATTGTACAGTGTCGAACGAGGAAATCACATGCATCAAGAACTATTGCCGATAGCACCAAGGTCACCTTCACAGCGATGTCTAGCAAAGCGTAAGGGATGGCTTTTAAGTCGAGCCATGGTGTCGTTTAGCCTACACTCATAGGGTGCCCAAACGAACATTGAACTAGGGTTTGGCGTTCAGTTTTTGGTCTGTATGCGTAGTGGTTCATTGTTCAAAAAAATTAGGTTTTAGGATTGGCTTTCAATATTCCTGTGGCTTAGACGTTCGGTCGCAGAGGGCCGAACAATGCTCAGTCGCAAAATATTTCCGTAAGCCCTCGTGTAGGGGCCGGAAAACACTACTCCCTTACAGTTGTCGTTTGAGTATGCTACCATGGACCCCATAACACTGATTCAATGATTGCTGCGACATACACTAGCCCCTGAGAGACAAAAGCCCCACAAGGGTCGCAAGAAGGCCTCTACAGGTTTTCCGTCGTGAGCCGCACACCTGTCAAACCCTTGGAAATAGTAGGTGAAGTTAGGACTACTTTATGACCACTCAACTGTAGAGTTTATCTCCTCGAAGGGTAGGTAATCCGCGTCTGAAACTGGGAAAGGAGCTTTTAGTCCGATCCTCGCGGTCTCTTCTGCAGAGAGACCATACAAACGACCCAGGCTCACCAGAGCATCGTTCATCCGTTCGGTGATGCCTGGGCTTGCAAATAGTGGTGTTCGGTTCCTTTAGGGATTTTATAGAGGCTTTTGTTTGTTTGACGTATGCGGGTTTTGGGGGACTTTGCGGCTGCCACGTGGACACGTCATGGAACAAACGACTGCTTCGCATCTCTCCCAACGGGACACACCTCCGGCGCCCAGGGTTTCGGTTTTGGCACGCGGCAACCTTGAGGACGAAGCTTGCTGTCTCTATCGAAGTACTTGCCCTGAACCCAAGCACGGGCCAGAAAGCAGTAGGATGCGTTTGATTGTACTGGAACGCCAAACCCCCTACGATCTCCCCCAAATTCACAGCCCTAACCGCTATAAGCAGGCGAAGCTGCCAACCAGGTCGAACTGCGTGGAAAGTACGAGCTTGGCTTTTGCCACCTGAGAGAATTCGCTGTGATATAGTGGCCTTGATGGTAATAAGAAGAAGAGGAAGGTTGCGGCGTACACTAGGTCATACTTATAGAAATAGAACTCAAAGCAATAGTTGGGGCAATGATTCCGACCCATGTAGTATGGAGCCTACCGTTTGCAGTATATGACTCAGAAGAAATTGGTCAAGAGTGGTGGTTCCGAATGGCCGGGTGAGGATTCATGGGTCTAGCTACAGTGCAGTTATAGTAGGTGGTGACCATGTTTTCTTCGTGCAGTTTGGACTCCTGGCCACGAACTGGGTTGAAAGAAACTAGAATTACAGTAAATAGAGAGTAGGGCGATTCCCATTTTTGGCATCATCTTTCCGAGAGACTAGCTTCAGGGCTTAGGGTTTGAATTCGAGGATTTACCTTAGGGTCTAGATTCACGGGGTTGATAGGGGACCCCTGTGGAGGGGACCCTTTAGCCCCACTAGACCATTGGGCCCCATTGGCAAACTGCAACCCACTGGGCTCCCCTCCACAGGGGTCCCTAAGTGAAATCAGCCCTGTGATAAATGGTTTAGTTTAGGGTTGAGGGAGTTTACGGCTTTGTGCGAGAATTGAGGTCGCAGGCATCCCAAGAAAATCCGTTACAGGAAGCCCTAAATCGCAAAACACGAAAGGTGCCAGGAGACCGATCCATCTCCTAGCCACGTCTCATACTCGCAGCAGGACCGAAGAAGGAGACTCATCGTCGTGAAGGCTGCGCAGGATTCGGTTCAGGGATTTTTGGTTCAGGGCTTGGGTTTAGGATTCCATGCAATCCTGTTCTGGATGAAATGAGATCCAGATTTGGAGTTCGGCGGGGTCATGCCTAACATTCATCTCGTAGGCGCACTCAACTCCGCGAGAATCTCGATGGTCACTAAACACGAAAAATCCTCCGGAACTTCAATTCTGCCAGTTGAAGTTCAGGCTGAGGGTGAACACTCCTGCTTTGCGAACGGCCAAAGGCTTTCTTTCAAGCACCCTCGAACTGAGGCCCGAAAACTAAACTCCGAAAACCATAAGTAATATCAGTATTATTGATCTCATTGTTATTGTTATTTATTATTCTTGTTACTATTATTATTACTACTACTATTAAATTCTTATGATTATTATCATTATTGTCATTATCAGTACCATTATGGTTAGTATCATTATCATTCTACCCTCGATCGGTCCCTGTTCCCAAAGCCACCCCAAAAGTACTCCCCAGAATCCCCCCCGACTTCACAGGGCACCTCGGTCCTGATGTCCCTTTTCTGCTTCGTACCGCTCCTGCGTCATGTTCCCAAGCACGAAGTCACGTCGGAACTCGAGGAAGGCCTTGAAACCTCGGGCTTTAAGGGCAGGTTTGAGGGCTCTTTTGAGGGATCCTTTTAGGGGTTTAGGTTTGTATTCATGGCTCGTTTAAAGGCCAAAAAGGAGGGTTCAATCAGCACTTAGTGGCACAAGGCTCATTGCAGCCTATGCGGTAGTGTCTGTGAGGTTTAAGTTATACCAGGTTTCGACTTTTACAGTGTAAGGATACGGCTTAGATAGTACTTAGTCTGCAAAGTTTACCGAGAGGGTTTGGGTTTGTTTCGAGATTAAGGCTAGAGTCTAGACTTGTGGGTTTGTAGAGCTTGGGATTGGTTTTTTTCTCGAGCAAAGTATTACACCAGAAGGGCGAACCACTGCCCAGCCTGTGGAACGTATGTCCAAGAGTCATGTGCAGGTTTTCAGAGATACTCTATCTTTGACCCAAGACCCCAACTACTTAACGCTACAGCCGCCTTGCTTGCAGCCATGCATAAGGTCTCCGGTACAAAAAAGCACCGGAAAAGCAGGGATCGCGATCGAAAGCCCTGGAAACTTCGGGAAGTTCAAGCTTTCACATGTCAAAGGCCACCTGGAGTTGACAAGGAATCCAAAGTATACTGGGTTCTTGTTAAGGGATTTTATTTAAGTTACCATAATGGGGATCTATAGTAAATAATACGGTTTCTTTATCATGGTAACTTAAATTAAATGCCCTAGCAAGAACCCAGTATAGGACCATATACACCCTCCATGCTGAGGTCGGCTTCTCACAAGGTTCTTTGAACTACTGCCGGCAACTTAGAAAAGAACCCCCCCAACGGGCTGTAACCGAAAGGGCTGAAGACAAATGGACTTGGACAAGGTTCATGTATGGCGGCCTGGTAGCTTGGGACTTGCAGGTTTGAAACTCCGGCTTTGAAACTTTGTTTGGACTCGGAATGTACCCACGAGTGCGAGGGTGTCTGTCACAGTCTCCGTGTGTGTGTGTGTGTGCGGGTATGTCGATTTGTAAGTGCTTGGCTGGTGTAGCTAGTGCACACTCCCAAAGTCCCAAAGGCACTAACGAAAAGCTCAAAACCTCTGCACACGAATCCGAGTCTCCTTCACGGGTGGGCGCACCGTTCTTGAAGTAATAGAAAGATCGGATGCGCTCCTCTCCGGAGGTTGGGTGCTTCGGCATAAGCTTCTATGGCCCTACGGGTTGAAGCTTCAGGGGATGTGGTTTGGAGTCTCGGGACTTTCTCGGGTTTCAGAAAGTCAGGCCGGAGCTTTTCAGGGTTTAGGATTTATGCTGTAAGGCGTTGGTGGCATCGGCCAAAACAGCTAGCTGCCTTAATCGATTTAGTAGAGCTTGGGCAGGTACAGCATATCGTAGTCGTAGTATCAATGCAATAAGGAGTCCTAAGCAAAAGTGTATCACTGGTAGCTACTACTCAGGCCTGTAAATTTGCTTCGAGAATCCTTCTCATCCTGCCTGCCCAGACCTTTGACAAAACCCGCCACAAAAAACAAAGGCATCCCGCGAGGTCCGAATGGCAACCCGCATCCCATGAATCCTCCCCAGTTGATTTTTTTTGGACACCTCTTTCCGACTGCCGAAGTAGTGAGAGAGCCCCATAGGGCAGGCCGTCCGGACAGCTTCTGTCCACAACTCCACTCATTTATCGCCCTTCATTTTGATGGCCACCCATGTTCTCCATCGTGTTTGCGTTTTCGATCGTTCGCCCCCGACTCTGCAAGCCCTCCCTCGTCACCTTGATCGTCTCCAGCTGGCAGGACACCACCCAAAGTTCCATGCATCTGTGTAACCAGCTCGCCCCTGAGTCCGGTCGGTCCACTTGGGCTGGACACAGAGCCAACCAATTGAATTTTAGTCTTCAGGCTTGGCGTGGGTTTGGGATTTTGCTTGGATTTTTGGTTTTCTTTTTTTTGCTATTTGGGAAAGCCGATCTGGGGCACCGGGCCGACCTACCTTGCGCCCTAAACCCTAAACCCTAATCATCAAGCGTTCCCATTAGAGCTGAACCCCTGAAGCATTCAGTCCAAGGCCTCGTTACAATCATTCTCTACGGCTCTGGGAGAAGCGTCGTCGCCCAAAAAACTTTACCTCAGAGAAATTTACCAAGAACACGTACGTGTACAATAAAGGTATAGATACAAAGATCCAGTTACAGTAAACCTGAAGGGAACGTGAGCCTCTGAGGCTTCTAGAACCCTCCAATCGCCCATGCAGAAACCTTGAAAGAGCCCTTGCAGGAGCCCTTCTGCGGCTCTCTGAGAATCAGAAGAACCCTTTTGCCCTGAACCCTAAACCCCTAACCCCTACCTAAACCCCCAAAGGTAGGTAAAATAATGACCCAAAACCCATAAAAGGCTATTATTCTACATACTTTTGGGGTCCAGGAAAAATCTAAACCCCGAAAAGCTTCTGCGCTCCTTCGGCTCTCGGAGAAGCGTGGTCACCAAAATGCGCTTGTTTTGGAAGTTCCCGGGCAGCCATACCTAGGTTCCCCAGCGTGCCCTGCATCATAAGGGCGTCCTGTTTTCCCGGGTCTTTTCATGTTTAACAAGGAAACCCCCTCAAATCTAAACTCCAAGCCTTTCTTCCTGTTTTTGCATGCTTTTCAGAAAACAAACCCTAAACTTCAGAAAAAAAAACACAAAAGAGTGCCACTGGGGGAATCGTGAAACCCGCGCCCACTCCACGCCCCAGAGAAGGTTGAGGCGCTTCTTGTCTGGCCACAGATTCCTTAGGGTTTAGGGGTTGGGTTTAGGGTTTAGGGTTTGGGGCTGAGGGTCTATAGGGCATACCTCTAGTCCCCATTGTAGTTCCTTTTTTGGGTTTACCCAATTTTATATTAAGGATCCTAAAAAGGTAACCCCAAAAAGGAACTACAATGGCGACTATAGGTAGGGTTAGAGTTCAGGGATTGGTGCAGGTTCGGGAAGGCTAGAACGGGGTTTCTTTTAGCGGTTTACAGGAGGATTTTGTGAGCGTCTTTGAGTTTCTGCACTGACACTACGTGGCAACGAGCTCGTTGGCCCCGGTGGAAAGACAATTAGCCCTCCCTCACATTAACACTGCCCCCCCCCCTCCTGCTTCACAGCGAGGTTCACAAGATGTTGAGCCGGTTGGGATTTAAGGCTTTGGGTTTAGGTTAAGTACTGCCCCCTGACACGCGGGGACAGTAGCAATCACTTTCAGGCAAGCCATTTAGACCCAAACTACGAAACCCTCCATCTTATACTCTAATTAACCAACCTCTGAAACCCTGAGCCCTATAAAAATGCTCCAAAGCCATGCACTATAAGTCCGTTGGGCCCGAAGTAGGTTTCTGATCTGAACCCCTTCGGGTTTGGACTGTAATGCACGCGAAAAAACTCACAAGGAGAACCCAGAAGAGGGCCGTGTCTCGATACAGCCGCAAGATCCGAGGAATTGGCAAGGGTCAGGGTCTTGCCCGATACCGCCTGATCCAGGAGAAGCTACCATAGGGCAGCCGATAGGTTCCGTCGGTTTTGTCAATGGAGCTTTGCAAGGATTTTCTGGCTTGTGGTTTCAACAGGTGTTATAAGGGTTTTCAGGCTTAGTTCAGGGGCCTTAATAGTGGCTAGAATAGGACTTGGGGGTATATTTCAGTATTCCACGGCCCCTCCCAACAACAACAAAAGAAACAGAAAAACACAAACAAACCACTCTAACACTCAGGCGCTCAAGGTTTCGCAAAGGCTCCCATTTCTGGACGAGAGCATGGGTCGGTTCATGAAACTCAGGCGAAGGGGCGATACTGCATTGGCCGGTTCTTAAAGGATCTGTACTAATGCCGCAGAAAATCCGACAACCAAAAATCATCTTGAACTACCAGAACCTATGTGTGTAGGGCCCCTATACGGCCCTATACATTCAACAGTTGGGATGATAATACGGACCTGCGAGAAGTCGGTTATGGTAGCTTAAGGTACACCCTAGACCAAACAGAATAGACCTTGGCCCGAGTTCGTTGGGGTTCCCTGCTTGTGAAAAGCGCCGCCCGAAAGTTACCTGCTTTTTCCGAATTCCTTCTTGTGATTCCCTATCTACAAATCCTTCAACAAGTAGGCTTTTTCCAGGGTCCCAGTTAGGATTCAGACCCTAAGGGCCCCCGGAACCATCAACACGAAAGCCTGACAGACTGAAGCTGTTGACTTCCAGTCCCGAGACCTCCCAACAATAATAACGATGATGATAATAGAAGAAAAAAGGGACAGTAATAAGGCAAACGCTCATAACAGTTTAAAGTAGAGAAAGTAAACGTAACATATGAACACAACAAATGATAACAGAAGCAATGTTAGTAATAATTGTAGTTATGAGACTACTCGTAGTAACACAGAGCAACAACAATTCGGGTGCCGGTCGCTGAACCCGAGACGGCACCAAGACCGTCAAAACCATACATCCTGTAGAGATTGGTGTTTAAAAGTTTAGGGTTTTAGGCATAGGGTTTATTAGGGTTTTACGGTTTAGGGCTTGGGGTTCGGGTTGTAGAGCCTCCTAAACCACTGATCTGATGTTTTCAGAAGCAGCCTCACGGATGACCTCCAAGCTTTGGTGGAAGGTGCCTGGAAGCAAAACGACACAGGGCGTGGAATGTAGGGCTTCGAACTACGGAGGTGGCAAATATCGCAGGGACCCTCTCAACAGCACAGTAAGGTATGCGGGTATACACTACGAGCACTATAACAGGCACAAAGAGATCGCAAAAAGCCGAATCCTGAGACCCCAATTACTAAGCATCCCATATGTGGACCCCTGTAAAACCCTGTAAGAACAGTCTTAGGACCTTCTAGGAGCCTTTCAACAAACCATGATGATCAACACCATCTTAAACAAAAAGACTGCAACACCATAAACATGTGCCTCATCCAGGAACGCATGGCCGAGGCGCAGGTGTGCATAGGTCGGTCGCAGGTGTTGAGCCACGAGACTTTTGTTTGATAGCACCACTCTCGGAGTTTGGGCTCTGACTCCGACCTTAGTGGCCACAAGGGCTGCTGGGGTCTGAGGATGTCCATAGGGGCTTTAGGGCTTGGGGATTTAGGGCTTAGGGTTTGAGCTTCGACCTAGAATACCGTATTGTAATTCATCGACACCTAATTGGAACGAAGTCTTAAAAAGTCGCCATGGTCTAACAGCGGCCATGTGTTTTTTCATGCAGGTTTCGTATTGTGCGTGCCGCAATGTTAGAATGGGGTCTTTGGGTGGTGCATGTTGTGGTATAACGGTATAAGGTGTAGGGACTGTAACGGGCCTTACTTACGACAAATGGAAGTGCCTTCTACTTCCATATTTAGGAATATCTCCGCGGACTGGCAAGTCGGAACTCCAACCTGCGCGGCTGAGGAGTTCTGAGTTGAGAGGGTTCAATGAGATAGTCTCTAATATAGGAGGCTCTGCGGCTACATGCAAGGGTCTCAGAAGCTAACCCTGAAACCGTTTATTTAAACTGAGCCCCTGAACCCTAAACCAAACCCTTGCCCCATCACGGCCAGGTAACAACTGCTGGTCGCAGATCCACTTCGTGTTTCCACAGTTCCCAGAGCAGGCCTTCGTCTCCTGGGCTCACCCATAGGCCCCTAAGTAGTTCCTTTTTATGGTTTATATTTAGAATCCCATAAGGTAATCCCAAAAAGGAACTACTTAGGGGCCTATGGGTAGTTCTATATTATGAGTGGTGCGTCTAAGACATGAATTGGAGAGTTCTCTACATTGGGGTCCCCTTTAGGGTCCCTTTGTATAAGGGTGCCGTGTCATCTTGGGGACCGAAAAAGGGGCCGAAATCTAGAGACCTACCCAATTGGCGTTTGGAAGTTGAGGGCCCGACCTTGGGATGCAGGACTTGGAATGCTGCAGGTCTTGCTTAGACTTTTGGGATTTTTTAGGGGTTCGTGTACGCCCCGTGAAGAAAAATGGCGTTGACTTGCAACGTCCTGGTAAGCCTCAAGCCTTCCGAAACGACTTCTCTTCAATTCAATGCTAAGACCAGGATTTAAGGTTTAGGGATGTTTCGAGGTTGCCTGAAGGCTCGGGTGCTAAAGCCCCGACCCCTCGTATAAATATCCTGCGAGGAACTACAATGGTACAGGACAGATTGGCCCTATTTTTTTCAATCCTGCATAGACTTATGAGAGCCTCAGGCATGCACAGATCGTGAATCATTGAATATCTATTTCTCCATGGCATCGTCATTCTGTCTTCCGCGGTTGTATTCATTCTTGGGTTCGTTCTTGATTCCATCATATTGCTTATCATTTCCGGCTTTGGTTCTTTATAATTCCTTTCCTGCGCTCCTGATTCAGTCATCAGGTTGCTCATCATCTCCGGCGTCGTTGTTTCATCATTCCTCTCTTCACCCCTGATTCAATCAACAGTTTGTTCATCATTTCCGGCGTGGTTTTCTTATCATTCCCCTCTTCACCCCTCGTTCAATCATCGTTTCGCTCATCATTTCCTGATGTGTTTTGTTGGTTATCGTTGTTTGGTCTTCCTGCAGTCCAGTATGACTCCTTTCATGCACCCATGCAGTTGGAACCCATTCCATCCTATGGCAACGCAGTCCCTACCCCCAAATACAACAAAAGGACGCCAGGAGTCTCTCTCGTCATTGCAGCCAAAGCTTATATGTGTAACCAGGGTTTAGGGTTTAGGGCACTTCCCAACAAACCCTTTACTCCCCTCCCCTTCCCAGGCCGGGGGCTGGGCGGGCGGGCGTGGGTGGGGAGCGGAAAGTCAGATTTCTGGAGGGTCAGGTGGGGGTGCCGAAAACGAGGAGATAAGGAAGATTTCCTGGCGAAATCTTTGTGTGTTCTTCATTTTCCTCTTCATTTGAATCATAATATACATCGTCTTTTGGCTCGTCACACCGAGGGAAATCAACACTTCTTCGTCATTTAGAGAGCTACCCATATGTGTTTGTGTGTGTGTGTGTGCGTGTGCGTGCCACTGCTTGCTCCCGTTAAACCAGGCCGAGAGCTTCAGCACCCTGAACACTACCTGCTTGATATTATGGGATCCTAACCTTAAAATTGGTTAGCCAAAAAAGGAACTGTAAAGGAACTGTAATGGAGATTATAGGTAGTCACTACCTATAATCTCTATTGCAAGTCCTTTTTGGGTTCACCAATTTCATGGTTAGGATCCTACAATACGAAGTTAGAAAACCAAAAAAAGGAACTACAATGGAGACTATAGGAAAACCCTATACGGTGAACTCTAAACCCTGCACTCTAAGCTCTACACTCTGAACTCGGGCCTCTGAACTCTGAACTCTAAACAACCGCCCCACATCCCAAACACACAGACTTGAACCCGAGGATCCCCCGTCATCTCGTCCACGAACCCTCTCCAGGTTGAGCCTGAGATTGACGGTTTCAGCCCTCACACTCGGACAATCCAGGCGAGGCATGTGGTTCGAGGTCTGCTGGGAAGTGAAACAAAGCGAGTTCAAGACCTTCATGCACGGTTGAGGGTTCAGGAGTTTAGGGTTCAGGGCTTTCTGTTTAGAGTCTAGGGGGTCCAATAAGGGTTTTCTACAAAGGTTCTGCAAGGGGGCTTCGAGGATTACTGCTTTGTGTTTGGGATGCAGGGTTGAGGAGTTCGAAGGTCCAGGTGGTGAAGTTGAAGGGTGTTCGGCCAGGATCGTGGAGCATGAGGTTATGAGGGAGTTTAGGCGACCTAAATACTCGAAATTCGGTGTCGGTAGAATATTATCGTATCATTATAGAGGGACCATATATAAGAGAATTCCCCCTACCAGTTGTTCCGACCCTCCACTTACTACTCTCCTCCGGTCTGTGCGGTCTGGGTGTCGAGGATGCCGACCAGTGTTAACGCAGCCGCCAGCCCTAAGTACTTTATGATTTTCAATTCATACTTGCTCACTACCAGGTCACTACCATCATCACAATACCTTAACCCTAAACCCTAAACTCTAAACTCTTAACCCTAAACCCTATAACCCTGAGTTCGGAATCAAACCTGGAGCGAACATCGCAGAATCGTATTAGAAGTCACCGGGCAGCCCGCGACCTGCAGTGCCACGGCTCATGCTCTTCAGGGAGCTGTGGGCAATATGGGGGTTTCCGAAAATGTGGGGCCCTAATATAGTACCCTAAATAGTAGGATCCTCATTATAAGGTACCCTAATTTTCGTAAAGTCCCATATAGGAGCCTTAATATACAAGAAGCATAGGGTTTGGGGGGATAGAATTATGCTGTAATCATAATAAGGAGCCCGAAAATTTAGGTTAGTAACTACTCAGGTCTTCAAATTAGCAAAAGCTCGGGTTTACAGCCCACACCTTGAAAGAAGTGAGTTTCGAAGATGCTTTGTGAGGCTAGCTCCGTTGCACGGAGGGTGTAAAGGGATAGCAGCTCTGTTTTCAGTGTGCGGGTTTCGCCTTCCCTAAGCCGCAGAGTACCTTAACCTACCAAAACCTACTTTTGTGTGGGTTCTTATTATAACCCCTAATATGGAATCTATAGGGACCCTGCAAAGAAGTAGGTTTTGGTAGGTTAAGGTACAGAAACAGGCCCTGCACAGTAAGGTCCTCGACTCACAGGATTTGATCCTAGAGACTTTGGGTTGGTGGTTTGGTACCTGGGGATTTCCGAAAACAGGGGACCCGAATATAGTACCCTAAATAGTGGGATCTTCATTTTAAGGACCCCAGAATAAGGTACCCCTAATTTCGGAAACTCCCAAATTTTGCCGGCCACAGTTCTGTTCGGCTCCAATCCCGGCCGAAGCAATCAACGACTTGAACTCTGAGAGGCAAAGCGAAAGATGCATGCAGGCATCTCTAAAGCATGCATGTACATGCAATGCGTTTGCTTCTGTACGTAGGCGTGTCCACCATGATCGTTGGCTTCAGTCTAGAGTAGCTCTGAAGCCCTGGGGATAAGCTATACTATTACTAGGATCCCCAGTGACCTAGGAGTAAAGGGGGCTCCCGTTTTGGTACTGGATAGTTTTAATAAAGAACCTAAGACCACACACAGGGTTCTGTATCGAATCATCTTCTTTCTTACGCTTCACCGTTCGTGCAGTGGTCTGCTCCATCTATTTTATTAAGTATCTGTATTGCAGTGATCACAATACATCCCCGACCAGACCCTTAATAAAGCGCTAAACCCCAAATCCCCCAAAACATCCTAAAACCCTGACCCCCTCCCCCCGATCGAAGCCTACGTATGGCAACCCTTGGACAATCCTTATACGACCCCTATGCCTCTTGAACCCCTTTGGGCCTTGTGAAACTTCACGAAGAGCGAGTGGGTTGCAATCTTCGGCGAGGTCGCGGCTGAGGTCGCGACTTCAGCACCGAGGTCTCCGATCTTCAAGGCATGCTGCAGGAAACTGACATCCTGGCTGTCCTTGATGGCTCTATAGCCCAGATGATCATAAAAGCATAATGAGAGAGGATCATCTCCATCAACAATTATCTATAATTATACAAATACATGAATACATGTGTATGTAGAGCGTATAGTATCTGATATACATACAGATATATAATATTATACACACATATGTATATCTCCGGTTTAATTTAATTTGTCGTTGCCGCCGGTTTCTTGATTCTCTTCGCGTGGGTGAGAGGAGGGATTTGGGTTTGGGGGTTTTCAAGGCGCCTGGCACATCACCGTCTTGGTTCTTATGCCTGGAGGCCTGTGCGCAAAGTCCTCACAAGCCATAAACGCCCAAAACCCCCAAAAAACCGCCAAGACAGAGCTAGCTGGCTTGGACGATTGGACCACGATGCCACGGTGCAGATGTCCGGATTGCTGATACATGTGTAGAGCGCGCTCAGCTGTATGATTTACAATCTAGGGTTTCGGATTTGGGGGTTTTGGGTTAATTAAGGCGGTTTACGGTTAAAAGACAAGAGTCTAAAGTGCATAAGAACCTTCGGTCGTTCGGGCTTCACCTCCCGAGTATCTAACCTCTATAGATCATGCCCTGGAATACCTACTGAGCGCACTGGCTTTGTAGCCTCTATTTACCTACTGTTAACCGGAATTAAATAGGGATTCTAACATGCCGAAAGCTTACCTACTACTCTACCACTACGTTTAACCCCTCAAACCCTCAGGGCGAAGCTCCTCGCAAGTCTGCCCTTGGGCCAGAAGCAGCCAGGCTGAGGTAAGCAGCACGGAATGGAACATGGAGGGCAAGGTCGGGGTTGAGACCTTGCGGTCGTTTGAGTAAGCGAAAATGGCTGCGCATGCACAAGTTGTTGGGGGTTTTTTGGGTGTTCTTCTTTTTGGGATCCTGTTCGGGAGTAGGAGGGGTTAACAGAATGATGGCAATGTGGGGTGGAGAATGCTCGATGGTAACTCTAGAAGCAGGATTCCACTACGGCGGAAATCTGTTTCCGATATCACAGACTCCTGTTTAGTTGCGGGGTCTCTGGCTCCCGAACCTGGCGTAAGACAGCTCACCAAGATGAAACCTCCAGCCATCCCCAGAACCTTGCAAAACCACCTGTGCTTGAACCGCGATGTCTCGGCCGCAAGGAGTGCGAGCTTGGTGCCCGGAACTCTTGCCATATGAAGTGTTGGGGGTGAGCTTCGGTTTTGGGGCTTAAGACTTTGCAGCTCGGGAGGTGCACTCTTTAAGTGCCCAAGCCCGAAGCCCCAAACAACCCTGTACCCTGCATCCTAAGCCCTATATAACCCTGAACCCTTAACCGTTAAGCCTTTTTTGCATGCGGGCTTGTGACGTCGGCCGGGGAAGGTGGCAGGCAGCAACAGAAAACCGTTAAGCCTGAACCCGAAACCATAAGCCCCTAAAACCCTAAACCCCTAGACCCCGAA
>CAJNJA010016474.1:0-11336 GCA_905231915.1 Symbiodinium necroappetens | reverse complement strand
TACTAGTAGCACTAGTACTAGTACTAGTAATGTTCTAGTAACTTCTAGTACTACTCCTACTCCTCCCCCTGCCGCTGCTGCTGCCACCACCACTCCCACTCCCACTCAGACTCTTTTTGCCACTGCTGCTCGCGGTTCCTTTACGTAGAAACAATAGAAATCCTGCCTGAAAGTATCCCTCATGGTCCACGTAGATTGGCCTGAACGCTTTCAACCCAAACCAGCAACAATGGCTCATGAAGTTGATGCCTACTCCACGAAAGAAGTTGCAGACATTCCTCCTCCGCCCCCGAACCCTGCCTTTGCCTTGCCTTTTGTCTTGGCTTTCGCCACCTGGACGTGCAGCTTCTGCCAGTGGCGGATTTCGGCTTGTTCAGCGCTCAGAACTTCGATGACGATGAGGGTTTATGGTCTAAGGTCACCCGAGACTCCAAAACGCTTTCTTTAAGTAAGGAGTAACCCACGAATCACACTGGGAGCCCGAATGGAATGTGGGTTCAGGGCAAGCAAACGGCTTTCCGGACTCTGAGACTTGGGTTTTGAGGTCAAAACCCAGATCTGCTGCTGGCAGATGCTGCTTCTCATGTTTAGCCATGCATGACAGACATGTTGTTTCAGCTTATACCGAAGTCGCTGCCTAGGACTTGTAGTAGAGCGCCGGCGAGCCGACATGATCAGCCCTACATTCTTCTTCCCAACGCTGCCCTTCCACAAACAGACATCAACGTACCCGCAGTATCCCTGAGCTCCTATAAACCCCTAAACCCTAAAGCTTTATTGATATATATATATATATTCATTTATCTATTTATTTGTTTATCTATAAGTCTGTTTGTATCCTTGCTCTCGCCGCGCCTTTGGCCCTTTCGTCTTGCCCTTTGTCTCCTGCACTGGTGGGTACTTCGACACGCCTATGCTGCCCTCAATCCTGCTAAGCTGTAGGGTTGCAGGGCTTCGGGTTTATGGTTAGGGTTTAGGATTTAGGGTTTAAGGTTTAGGGTTTAGGGTTTAGGAGTTAGGTCTAGGGCTTAGGGTTTAGGCTAAACCCACAACCTAAAGTCAATCCGGAACCCTTGCTTTCAACCCTCTGGGACTTTATGGCTTGCGGGTTTTGGGCTGGAGAAGCACAGTGTCTGTCTGCATAGTGGGCACAGGGGCCTGAGTAATTAGACGGGGGATGTCAGATGCAGCATTTGGGAGTGTAAGGGATATTTGCATAATTGTTTGCTTTGGTCACACAGGGACAATAGGGGTCTGTGGCAGCCAATGTAGGCGGCTGTTGTTCCGCACGGTCCGCCATTGGGACAGTAACCCATACTGCAGGTTTAAGCTTCAATCTAGAAACACCGTTCAAGCAAAAAACCCGGCGAAAGAACCCCGTAAACCCCAAATGTAACCCCTATTCCGTCGCAAAGGCCCTAAATCCTGAGACCCTACAAAACCAAAAAACACAACATGCGCCAAATCCCAATTTTAACAAATCTAACAGGCCCCCAACGCATAATCCTGGACCACACAGAGGGCTCAAAAGGTGAGATGTAGGTAGGTGCTAAGGGTTTAGGGTTTAGGGGTTTAGGGGTTTAGGGTTTAGGGCTTTACCCAATAAGTGTCCTTTTTATAGGCGGGGAGAATTCATACTCCATCCCACCTTTTGACACTCTTGAAAGGCCAATGTAACCCTAGAGCCCTTAAGCCCTAGGCCCTAAACCCTAAAACCGTCAACATGACAACCCTGAACGCTAGAGCCCGAAAGCCCAAAACCCCAAAAGTATACACCCAAAACCGTTTGGGGTTTAGGGTGTATCTTCCCCCACTGCTCTTCCGTTTCCTTGAACACGACGGGCCCAAGCAGCTCTTCGCGGAGACGTCGGTTGAGCTCTACCTAGCGGTGTCGGATTTTTCGGCAGTTCTCATCTCACAGACGGGCAGAGGGTCCTAGAATCTGCAGGGGGGGTGGGGGGTTTTCGCTCGAAGCCCAAACCCTAAACTGCGTTGGAGTTGAGGGCCGTTCTAGTATTTTGAGCTCCGAGTTTTTGGAACAACGGCTGATTACTTCTGGCCGCTTTCCTCCTTCAGGCACCCGGAAAGGAGGCAAGAATCGTGCAGAGCACTGGACTCGATCACAAGCCTGAAGACTCAGAGCACTCCTCAATCCCTAAACCCTAAACCCTAGGCCCTAAACCTGGTGCTGGGGTTTGGGGAGAAGGGTCGATCATGACAGACTGGGATCCCCGCAGACACCACTCGGTTATCCGGGAGGATGATAGGAACGCCTTTGTCGTCCGGGTCCTGCCCAGGCTGGTATCCATTTTGAGTGTAGGGCTTCGGGCACCCATTCTTAGAACCCAAATAAGACTAGTAACTAGTAGGCTTGGTTGTGCCTTGGAGCCTTATGGTATGAAACATAGAAACAGTTCCGAAAACCACGAAAGTGGCTGGGATGAGGTTTGGGAGATTTGGATGTGAAGGCAATCAGAGCTTAGGGTCTTAAGGGCTTGAGGTTTAAATTCTGTCCAGATTCCAGATGTTCTTTCTTGGGCTTGGGATGCTAGCACTTGTTTGCTAACCTGACTAGACCCTTCCTTCAACGTCTCCCAGATGCAGGCATGACAGTCCGGAACCAAAGAACACATCTACATGTTTAATGCTTGTCTTGCCACTTGTGTCTGCATGCATGTGTATGTGTGTATATATATATATGTGCACATGTACATATACTATAAGTAACCCTATACCTATATAGTGACTAATTAAGATGACCTGGAAGACCATAACAAACTCCAACAACATCCCTGCACACTGCTGCAAGCCATTCAACCTCATGCAAAAACCCGAGAAAATCAAATGAATGACCCCCTCTGCAAGCCCCAAAACGCTAGAACTGAAACCAAAACTGACACAACGACGTTCCCAACGCTAAGCCTAAACCGAAACAAGTAGAAACTCGAAACCCTAACCAAGACAATCGAACCCTAAACCTATACTAAATCAAAACCTAAACCCTCCCCTGAATCAACCCAACGCCCTGAGCCCTAAACCCCGAAGCCCTAACCTCTAACCCCTAAACCCCTATACCCCTAAACCCTAACCTCCTAAACCCCTAAACCTTAAACGCCTTAAACCCCCATACCCCTAAAGCCCTAAAAAGAACCGAAGACACAGGAAAACGCGTGGACCTCGTCTCCTCCGGGCTTCGACTTTAGCAGCGCATCCGTGTCGTCCACCCGGTCGGGCCGGCGGACTCGTCAAGGCCGGGAGGCGGCGTAGGATTTGGGATTTTTATTATGTATTTATTTATTTATTTACTTTATTTATTTATGTTATTTATGTATTTGTTTTATCTATGTACTTAGTCATTTATTTATTTCAGTATTTTTTGGGTGGGGGGGGAGTGGTTCAGGGGCTTAGGTTTTACTGCGTGAAAATCTGATATGCATATATGTATGTAGCACAAAAAGATATCCCGCCGGCGCTGTTTCTGCACGTGCTAACACGTGATTCGTACAGGTATAACGCTGGTTTTTGTTTTGATGTTCCATATATATATATATATGTGAGTTTATCCTTTTTTAGCTTAAGAAAACGCTGTTTTTTCGAGCGCGCGCGCGCTTTTCTTGCAGGCTTTGTTTTGGCTTGCACTGTCGCTTCTCAGGATACTGAATCACCACCACCACCACCACCACCACCACAACTATCATAACCATCATCATCACAGCCATCATCACCATCATCATCAGCATCGCCAGCATCATCACCACCGTGACCATGGTCGTTGTTGTCATCATCATCATCATCATCGCCATCAACATCAGCAGAACAATAATAATGATAATGACAATAAAAATAGCAACAACAATGGTAACATAATCATCATCATTTTTCTTCATCATAGTGGTAGCAATAGAAATACAGGGCTTAAGAAGTTTGGGGAGTTCAGGGAGCGAAGGGAGCTAAAGAGGACTTGGGGGGTGGGCTGAGGGCTTGGGGAGTTCAGGAAGCTAAGGGAGGCACAGGAAACTTAGGTGGTCTGGGGGCTTAGGGAGTTTAGGAAACCAAGGGAGCTAAAGCAGACTTTGGGGGTTAAGGGAGCTCAAGTAGATTCTTGCATGCACGCAGTCATGTGTCGAGTTCACTCCTTCACTCCTTCATTCATTCATTCATGCATGCATGCATTGATTCATTCTCTCATTCATGCATGCATGCATTCGTTCATGCATTCATTGATTCCTTCTCTCTCTGACTCATTCATTCAGTCCTTCTTTCTTTCCCTCAGTCATTCAGCCCTTCATGTATTCGTTAATACATCCATCCATTCATTCACGCATTCCTGCATAAATGCATTCATGCATTTCTCTCGTGCATTCTTGCATTAGTGCATTCATGTATTCATTCATTCATTCTTCATCATTCATTCATTCATTCATTCATTCATTCATTTTTTCATTCATCATTCATTCATTCGTTCGTTCGTTCGTTCATTCATTCATCATTCATTCGTTCGTTCGTTCATTTACTCATTCATTCATTCATTCATTCATTCATTCGGAAGCAACAAAAGGCAAAGTTTCAGGGATTTGGAGTTGCCAGCAGAGGCCTGAATTCAAGCTTTGTAGGGGTCAGTTTTGCCATAGAGCCGTGCCCGGATGCTGACTGAGCTCCTGTCAGGACCCCGAACCCTTGAACCCTAACCGTACTGTTGATGATATAAATCCTGCATTACCTTTAAGGACCCTAAACTATCGGAATTATGGTCTATTCCTTACTATGGGTTATGCAGGATTTATATCATCAAAAGTAACCCTAAGCCTTAAACCTTAAACCCTGAACCCTAACCGTAACCCTAAATCTTCAACCTTACCTGGACCCTTAAGAACCTCTCCTTTTAGGGTTCCTTCTGTTGATTTCCTTTTTCGGTCCTTCAAAAAAGGTAGGTTCTTTGGGGTCTCGGTATAAACCCTGAACCCTGGCGACTTAGAGAGCCAGAGGCGCCTTGCACGCTGCGCTTGGCTTCCTGAATGATGTCCTCCGGCGCTTGGATGCACCAATCGTCCTGGGCCAAAATCTTTCGGGCCTACAGATACGGTTCAGGTACGGAGTTCGGCGTTTCGGGTGTGTCAGCATTTGAAGATTTCTGGTGGCACCATTCTGTGTTACATCTTTACATCCCTGAGGCCTCGGCCAACTTCTAAGCACCAGGCATCTGTTCAAAACCCCCGAAGCCCTAGCTTTAGCCAAAGAAAGCCGAAACACCCCGAACCCTAAACCCCAACCCCCTAACATCCATGTTAAAAAACCCACGGTTTAGGGGTTTGGGGTTTAAGGGTCTAGGGTTTAGGGGTTTAGGGTTTAAGGGTTTAGGGTTTAGGGTCAAGCCAGTCCTAATTTCTCTCAAGCCCTGCAAAGAAAGTCCTTTGAGGCGAACAAGTCCACAGACACGTCATCCTCAAAGGGGTTCCTCTTCGAGGCCAGGGGGCCTTAGGGCTTGCCTGGGACCCTTAAGAACCTCTCTTTTTCGGGTTCCGTACTATGAGTTCGTTATATAGATCCTTAAAAAGGGTAGGTTCTTTGGGGTTAAGGTAGGGCTTAGGGTTCCTTCCTTATGTCATGTCCCTTAAAGGTTCTATAGCGCTTTAGGGTCTAGGTTTAGGGTTTAGGGTTCTAGGGTCTACACTTAGGATACTATCCGGCAAGCTCTTCGACACCGGGGCTGACAGCAACTAGAGGGTTGGAACCTGGTTAGTGAAGAGGCCAAATAGACACACCAGGGAAGGGGCAGGAATGGTCTGAGTCTTGCTCTTCGCAGAAGAAACCACGGCCACGGCTCACAAGCTATGCCAAGAAGACGCCTAAACCCTAAACCCTTAAACCCTAAACACTAAGCACTTAAAGCCTTAAGCCCTAAACCCTTAAACCCTCAACCCTAAAGCATCTATATCCTAAAACCTGAACATGACAGTTGCTGACTTCTGGTCAGAAGGAGACCACACCCAGACAAAGCTGAGTGGTGTTATTTGGCTATGTCCCAACAAGATATGGGGTGCCTTCATAGTTAGAATAGGTTTCCTTCTGAAGGGTTCAACAAAAAATCTTTTCTGTAAAGGTTTGTCACGGATTTAAGGACCTTACTTCTTTGCAATCGGCGTTTCGGGCTTCGGATTGTGACTCAGCTCGATTTTCAACACCGGGAGCCTCGTCGGAATGAGAAACTCGTGATATCCCGTGATGTTGTACGCAACTGTGGTATGCGTATGCCTTCCTTTATTCGTCGCCGCCGCAACCACAGAGTGTCAAAAATCTCTAAACCGCTCCCCGAACATCGTGGGTAACCCTCCTTGCTGGAAGCGGAAATTACCCTAAACCCTGAACCTTAAACCCACATGAACTCTTCTAGAAAGCCCAGGTTGCACTCTTAAACTCTGCAAGGCCTTCACAGACTCAATCGACAACTACTCCAAGAACCGCAAACAAGCGGTTTGGGCTTTAGGGTTCGGAAGCATACAGAATGACACTGGGCCTTTGGTTCTTGGTTGTGCTACATACATACCGAACTAAAAGCAAGTCGTGGTCAGGGTGGACAACTGACAAGGAGCCTGTTCAGCCCTCAAACCCCGCCAAGTTCAATCGTAAAGCCTGCCGTGCCCAGTAAATCTGCTAAAAGCCCTACTAAACCCAAGCCGTCAACTCGACGATACTCTACCCTAAACCCTAAACTAAACGCCAGGCCAGAAACCATGCAACCGAAAGCCCTTCTCCGATCCACCCCATACAAAAGCCCGGAAAACCAAAACGAGGACATGCCAAAAGCCCGCCTTGCTGAAGCCGGCTGGGGCATGGCGGCCTCTGCAGCCTTCGAATTTAGGGTCTACGGTCTTGGGTGTCGAGATTTAGGGGCATAGTATGTATGAACTTCAGCTTCCACAAAACCTCAACAGAGTCGATCTATGTCCACGAGTTCCCCGCACGCCCGCAACGCCAAACAGCTCGAAGCTGGAACACAGAGTCCAAAATTGGCCCCCCCGACAAGAACCCTAAACCAAAAAACCTTAATCCCTAAACCCTAAACCCCAACCGTTAAACCCTGAACCCTGAGGCCTATCTCCCAAACCCCAACCCAGCAGCCGAAAAACACTTCATGGACCTCTGACAGGCTCCTTCTTTGGGCCTGGTTTAGGGTTTAGGGTTTGAGGTTTGGGGTTTAGGATCCCGTATCCAGAAAGCACAGCAACCCAAACTGCCCTAGGCCCTAAGCCTTATAGCCACTAGACGAAGCCTCGGCCGAGATTCATTGGCTCAACAAAGTCTAGAGTTCAGTTTGTTTAGGGCTTCTGGTAGGTTCGAATATCAGGCATGGTAAGGAAATTGGAACCACAAACAAAGTCAGACGCGATCAACCGTAAACCCTAAACCCTACACCGAAGCTGTGACTCGACGAAGAGCCTCGGCACCGCGGCGTGGCGACATCGATGTCACAGGCGGCAGCGATACGTGAGGCTGAGCGACAGGCACCCCTCGACACCAAAAGCCCTTAAACCTTAAACCTGAGACCCTCAACCCCTATAAACCCTAAACCCTGAACCCTAAACCTTAATCCCCAAACCCTAAATCCCTAAACCCTCAACCCCTATAAACCCCTAAACACCTCGATGTTAGCTCAGCACCTTCATCAGCCTGAAGCCTGTGCCCCCAGGCTCTGGGCGTTGGGGGCTCTGGCCTCCTCTCTGAGTTTAGGGTTGATGAAGGTACCAGGTGAACATCGAGGGTTTAGGGGTTTGTAGGGGTTGAGGCTTTAGAGATTTAGGATTTAGGGTTTAGGGTTGGTCTCTAATCCAGCTTAGACCTCAAATCGTGGTCAGTGCTACCAGTACTTCTTGGTTTCAATCCTCCAGGCGGTCTTGTAAGGCATCGAATGCGTTTTCCTGAAAAACAAAACCCACCCAAAGGCTGCAAATGGGTGCTGCGAGTAGAGGATGACAAGACCCTAAACCTAAACCCTAAACGCCACAACCCTAAACCCTAAATCGATTCTTCGGATTTCCCTAAACCCCCAACTCCCCAACTCTTGGGGCTTTAGGCTTAGCCTATGCCCTAAACCCAAAACCCCCTAAACCCCAAAACCCTGAACCCTACAACCCCAAAGCCCTACCTGAGTGGCAGGGCTTGAAGGTTTCTAGCTGGCCTTTCCTCGCTTCTTGTTGTGCAGAACTCCGGTTCAGAGTGTCTCAGCCTTCTGCGACCGACACCTCAAGAAAGCCGCACTCCATGAAACTACAAACCCTGCCAAGCCCGAAGCAAAGAAACCACCTGAAGCCCTATAAAGACCAAAGGCAAAAACCCTAACCAGCCCTAAACCGCAACAAGTCAAGCTCTAAAACTCCAAAGCATGCAGTCATGACAGACCCTGAAGCTCGCAAAGGACCTCCTAGACCACGCCACCCATGCCCCGCAGAGAACGCATTTGATGGAGCCCTATACAAGCGGTTTGGGGTCAAGGGCTTGAAGTTTAGCACAGTAAGCTTGGGAGCGTGGGTTTGTCCGAAACGAACGAGTCCGAAACTCCTGATACACAAACACTGGAACCATTAAGCCATTGGAAGACCACTTCTAACAACATCTACAACTAGGATATAACTAAGAACCTTTCAGAGCTACCAGGTCCCCTGCTTTCTTCTTCGGCATGTTTGCTTGGCCGCGCCTGATGCAGCAACGGGTTTGAAGCTCAAGCCCATTGGCAGTCGGTAAAGGTGGTGAGGATTTCGAAGATTTCAGGTGCCCTAAACCCTAAACCCTCAACCCCAAACCCTAAACTCCAAACCCTAAATTCCAAACCCTAAACCTTAAAACCCTGGATGTGGATTCCAGGAGTCTGCTGCCTCTTCCATTAGGAGCCGCAACTGGGTGACATCCGAAACCCCAAACCCAACTCCAAGAGCCCTAACCCTCAAACGCCTCGGCCCGAAATCCCTTCGAGTTTAGGGTCGAGGGCTTAGGGTTTAGGGTTTAGGGGTTACGGGTTCTAGGGTTTACGGGTTTAGGGCTTGGGAGACTCCAGGAGTACCCCCTATGTCAGAATCCCCCTTGTCCAGTATCATGGGGAAACTAAAGGTTACAACCTTTGGGACTTTTTTCGGGAACCTACTCTACTACTAACTAGGGACTAGAATCCCCTAACATGATTTAACAAGGCGTCTCCCTCAATTTTCAAGGCTACGGAGATCCCTGGAACTCTTAGAAGAAGCCCCCCCCCATCGATCCTTGTGCAGGAGAGACCCTGCTCAAAGCTGGCCGCCGAAGCCAGATGGCTGAAGGCGGCGCTGGAGTTCTCCGGTGTAACTTCGGGTTTGGGGCGTTGAGGTTTTAGGATTTAGGATTTTGGGTAGGCTTTAGGGTTTAGGGCTTAGGGCTTGAGGCTTTAGGGCTTAGGAGGTAGGGGTCTGGTAGCTGTGAGGTTTAGAGAGAACTGGATCCTCTCTGGGAACCCTCAACAACGGAAGGCCTTGAAGCTGGAAACAAGTTATGGCACTTTAACCCTAAACCCTAAAGCCTGAAGCTTATATGGGTAGTTCTCTCAGTTAGGGTCCCTTTGGGGGGTCCCCAAAATATAGTACGGCATCCTTATGCAAACAGGACCCCCAAAAAGGAACCCTAATATAGAGAGCTACCCATATGAGTCCTGGAGAATGGACTTGGGCAGGGCTAACGTCAGCAGCTCTCGCAGATGTCAGAAGGGCGCAATACAAGCTGGTAGACTCGCCCATCCGAAGCTCAGCTTGACCGGGCAGAAGCTCTAAACTCTAAACCGCGACAAGCCCTAAACCCTAAACTCTAAGCCCTAACAAGCCCGAAGCCCTGAAAGGCACCAAACCCTAAAGCCTCAAACCCTGAAAAGCCCTATGTTTGGGGTATTAAAGGTTATGGGTTTTTTAGAGCTACGGTGTGGGGCTGGCATGGTCGCTTCTTCCCCTACGACCACAAAAAGTGAGGTGCTCTGGCTCAGTCTTGCCATGGGGGCCTACTGAGTGCGAGTTCGGCCCCTGGTCGTATCTGTAAGGGGCCGAATTGAGGAAACGGGCTTATCGGAGCGCTGTTTGCCTTTGGGTAGGTTGAGGGTTTAGGGTCATTAATTGGGCTTCGGTGTTGGTTGGGGGGCTTTTGAGGGCTTGTGGGGCTAACAGGCGCTTGAGTGGCTCAGACTATTGAGTCCGTTGCGCCGGCACTTTTTCTTGGAAACCCTCGATTATACGGTAATGTAGGGGCGTTTAGGGTTTAGGGCAGTCTTTTGGGGTTTAGGCGAACTACACAAAGCATCGGAAAGCTATGACGCTCAAACTCACGGCATCCCACACATGCGCATTTTCCTGTTTGCGACGGTGTGACACGATCTCATATTCGAATGCACTCTGTGTGGGCTATAGGAGTCCAAATGTCAGAACGATTGAGAGTCTCGGTGACAGCATGCTCAAACAGCAAAATCATGATAAATCCGAGCTGCTAATCAAGCTCAATACGGTACCCAGCTCAATCCCTATTAAACCCTTGAAGACCTACAGCTTATGGCGCTAACTTGAAGGCTGAGACCACATTCTAGAATGAAGGTGGCTGCCAGGCCTCAAGTCAACTATGGCTACATAGCCTAAGGAAGATGATGCTGCGGATGCGCTTGGAGAAAGATGATGGAATGGTGATGGAAGCATGTATTTTGGATCTGGCACATGAAGTTTAGGGTTTAGGGGCGGGTGGCCAGTTGAAGGTCGACTCAAACCCAAGAGATTGAACACTGTCCCGTGAATCTCAAATCCTTCCCATGGTCACGACTGATACCGTTTAGTGGTTATCGTTTGGGGGTTAAGGATTTCATGAGGCACCTTGACTCATGGAGACAAGCACCAACACGACCGGAACAATGCCTCCCAGCCTCCCTTACAGCAGATTTGGGGGGTTGGGTTGAGGTGCACACTCCTTTGCGCTCCAGCTACCTAGATCAGGTTACTAACCGTAGAACATGTATAAAAATAAGTAGCCCATGATTTAAGTAGTTGGAGCTCTGGGAATGTCGGAGTCTGACATATTGCGCCTCGGATATGTAGCTGCTGTCAGTTTGTGGTTCAGTGGCACCAGCTAGTCGAAGCTAGGCACCAAAAGAACGACTTTTCACGCTCAAAAACTCTCAGGTTCTTGATCCTGACAATCAACAAGAAAACAAGACAAAAGATATGGACCGCAAGCGAAAACCCTGCATGAAACAGTGTTCACACTGTCGCTCTCTCTCTCTCTCTCTCTTTCTCTCTCTCTCTCTCTCTCTCTCTCTCTCTCTCTCTCTGTACATATATATATATATA
>CAJNJA010016473.1:0-11336 GCA_905231915.1 Symbiodinium necroappetens | reverse complement strand
TTTGTATGCGTGTGTGTGTGTGTGCGCGCTTTTGTTTTTTTGTTTTCATGTTCTTTAGGTTTGGGGTTATGGGTTTTGGGGGTTTCGGGCTAGAGGGTTTTTGGGGTTTCGGGCTCCATAGGGGTTTAAGTTTTTTCCCACCATGAGCTCTCATGATCCAGCACCCATTTTCCCTTTCTTTGTGGAGGCTTTTTGTGCGAGAAGCTCACGGGACGCAGCGAGGCGTGGGGTCGAGGGCCCCGGCGTGTTCGGGAGTTTTGTTTGGGGTCTTTAGGATTTAAGGCTTCGCGCTTCGATTTGTGGCGAGAGAGTTACTTTTTCCAAGGGAGAGGGCTGCCAGTGTAGGGACACAGTGTAGGAGATCAAGCTGGTGGTCGTGATTCATGGAGTTTCGCTTTCAGCCACCCTTGCTTTCACGAAGTATCGTGAAGGATTTCACAAATGCAACCAACATGATTCCCGAGATCCTTTGCTGACCCGGGAGTGTTACTTCTCGCAGCAGGTGCGTGCCACCAACTACCTGGACAAGGACATGATGTATCTTGCAGATGCTGAGATTGACGAAGGCCGGAGTTTCGAACCTGGGATGGCGTACTCTGCAAAAAATTATGTACCATCGCAATCCTGTACCCAACTGAAACTACTCGGGGACGAGCTTCTGACGGATGCCTCTTTGATGCGAAGCTCCGGAAAATCCCTGCTTCCCAGAGGCGCGTTCAACTCTTTCTTCGGTTCTTCGGTACTGGAGTGCCTTGCCTTGGTGAGTTGCAGCTCAGGTTCACGGCAGCTTTGGGGAAACCTTTAGGCGGTGAGATCTATTGAATTGCAGTGAAGGAGGCTGTGCCAAGGCAGAGAGCAGAGCTTCGAGTTTGGAAAGTTTCAGGAGCCTTAGGTATTACGGGTATTGGGGGGGTGTATTATTGCTAGAGTAGTTATTAGTCTACTAGTCATGAGCCCGTTCTCTAGGTACGGGAAGTTCTTCAGCAACGTCTTCGTGGAGGGCCTGCGCCGGCCCGAGGACGGCACGCGGTAGGACTTGCAGCGTCCTGGCCCACAGGAACGGCTACTGCAAAAAAAAACCTATAGGGCCTAGGCGGCCTAGACTTGGAAGGACAGCGAGGGACAGCGCAGCCTTAGACCATTCTTGACCTCTCTTGAAAGTTGAGAGGATTTGGGTGAATCTCTCTGGGGCCGCGACGCCCCGTCTGTGCGCATCACCCAAAGGCCAGCCATGCAGTTCTGGATTCTGGCTTGGGACTTAAGGGTGGTGGAAGTTCGCAGCGCAGGAAGTGGAACCAGTACATTGCCGTGGCCATGAAGCTCATTGAAGAGGATGAGGCGATCGCGGGGCACGCCCGCCACCAGGCCACTGCCGAGAAGCGATCTTCGGGTTCAGGGGGCTCAGGGAGTTCAGGGTTCTCGGTTTGTTCGGTAGGCTGCGTAAGGGCATTGGCTGCAAGAAGTCAGTGTTTGGGTGGGCGTTTCTTTTTCTTCCTCTCCGGCATGAAGAGTCCGCCAGACGCTGCCGAAGATGCACCTAACTATAGGACCGAAAAGGTCAAGCACGATCAAAATGACGCGAATCCTTTCACGCCGTTCATTTGGCAGCAAGGCCGCCAGCCGCCCTCGCCCCACGTAGCGACCACACTTCAAGTCGATGCAACAGGGCTTTAGCGTGCGCTAAATCCGCACCAGCCGGGGCCTGAGGAACTCCTCAACGACAGGCAAAAGCAGGAAGGATTCGACGCTGACAAATTCAACAGCAGAATCAGCCAGCAAGTCCCCTTCAGAGCCCACCGCCACGTCATTAATCGTCCGAGGGAGCGATCACCTCATCATCCGCCAAGTCGGATCATGAACCAACTGAATTCATTCATTAACTGTTGATTTGTTTCATGAGTTAATGAATGAATTACTGTACTTGTCAAATTAGTTGATTAACTGATAGTTAAGTTGATGAATTAGTAAAATGATTCATTCATTCATCCGTCCATCCATCCATCCATGTATGCATGCATGCATGCATGCATGCATTCTTTCGTTAGTTCATTATCTGACGTGTTTACTAGCTCGTTAGTTCGTTTAATTAATGAAGTAACTAGTAGTTATTGAACTTAATTGAATTCATGTAGTTGTTCCTTCATTCGTTGCTTCACCATTGCTTCTTTCATTCATCAATTACTTATTTGATTTAACTACTCATTCAGTTCGTTTAATCGTTAACGATTAGTTATTTCAATTAGTTACGTAGTTCATGAACTTATGTATTGATTGCAACAACTGATTTCAATTAAATCAATACATTTACTCAACTATTTTGCCAACTTGCAGTAAACATATATAATTAGTACCAGTTAATTGAATAACAAATTAACTAACGAATTCTTCAATAAAGTAGTTAGTTAGTTAGCTAGCTAGTTAGTTAGTTAGTTAGTTAGTTAGTTGGTTAGTTTGTTAGTTTGTTCGTTAGTTAGTTAATTCATGAATTACGTAATTAAGTATGTAATTAAGTAATGGATTCATTAACCAGTTGATCAATCATCTAGATAGCCTTAATGAATCAATAGACTAATTAAGAAAGGAACTAAGGGCTCCCGTGTGCAAGGTCATTAGTCCGGAGGAGGTTGCAAAAATGCTGGACTTGACCAGTCGTGACTTATGATACTTATGAACGTTGAGTTCACTTGGCTAGGAAAGAGGGAACAACGAAAGAGACAGCTTGTCCATGTTGCACAAGTTGCTTATCCGAGCAATGAGGAAGCCGATCTCGGTGGATCAACAACCACTCGCTTCGCAAGTCGTGACAGCCCTCTTGGCTTGCCAGTAAGGCGAGCGAGGGACCAGCGTCAACATCATCTGTAGCCGTGCAAGCCCGGTAGCAGCTCTTCCTGCGAATTGTGTTTCAACGCCTCAGGTGGAGGAGCGCAGGAAGCACTTCTGGCGCACGCTGCCCCCAAGCAGTTTCCTGGCTGTGAACCGACGCGAGTGGGAGGAGCGCCGCCTGCCGCACCCGCTCAGACTCTATACCGTAAACTCAAGCCTTTGAGTCAAAACACAAGAAGCTGACACTCTGGTGCCGCCCCCCCCCCCCCCCCCCCATTCTACCTGAGTCATTGACCACGACAAGCCGAAGCCTGCGAAGGAACCCAATTGGTATTTGGTGAGTTTGCAAGGCTGAGGAAGGTCGTAGAGATAGTGGCTATACTATACTGAGCACATCTTAGTGAGTCGTTTTGGAAGAAGTGTCCAGTGTCTCATGCCTGTAACAGATGGAGCGCTGCTTGGTTTGAGCCGTCTGGGAGGAGCTCCACCAGCAGCTGAACGGCGGACGGCCGGTGCCGAAGGCGCTCGGATCCCTGGAGATGGCACCTCGTGGGGCCTGGCCCTGCACACGACAGAAATCACTTCCGCCCCGCCCCGGAAGGAGCAGCAGCTCCCGTATTTCTTCGAAGAGATCCCTGATTGGTGCTGAAACCGAACACGGAGTGCGTGAGCCGAGAATTCGCTTTTCATTTACCGAAGCGCAGCTGCGCAGCTGTGTGCACAGTTTTGATCTGCTCTGCCAGCGTCTCACTGCTCTGATGTGCACCCCCCGGCCTCTGTCTTTTTTGGGCCGGTATGCAATTCCAAGGTAGCCTGAGGCGCGCGCGCAGGGGCCGTGCATTTCTGCAGCGATCCTGGCCGGAAGTCTGGTTCTGCCGGAGCACCCCGCGGTCGACGAAGCCTCTTCTGGCCCTAGACTCCTAGACCCTAAATTCTAGACGGTGGCCAAGCGGAACATGTGGCGGAAAGCCAGTGATGCTGCATCCCTGCACCCTCTTCCGGCTTCCAGAGGAGTCGCCTCAGATCCCCCTGATGGCCAGAGGTAGGCGTTGCTGTTTGCGAGGGCCCAATGAAGTTGCAGCAGTCTTGTCCTGAAGCGCCCTATTTGCTTGAAGGTGCTTCAGCGCTTGGCGCGATTGATTTGGACCCTTTCTCCTCGAATTTGCGTTGATTGCAGATGCATTTCCGCTTATCTTGCTTTGACACAGCAGAGCAGGAGACCAAGCGAGCAAGGTACAGAAGGCATGCTGCCGCTTCATACAGTGACAGCGGGCAGCGTGGAATCCCAGAGGCAGCCAATTCCCGCAAGGGCAGAGTTGGGGCAACCAGGCGTTCCAGCCATCAGTGGGCAAAACTGCCGCTTCAATGGCCTCAAACTACGGACGGGACTTTTATTTGCCGGTCTGCTTGATTCCAGGGTGCAGGCCTGCTTCATGAAGACAAGATGTGCAGAAAACAATTCGAGTCATTTTGCACGCTGACTTCGACTTCCTCTTTGATTCACTTCGTGAACTACAACCATTCCTTGCTCCCCCCAACGCCACGAGGTAGCGGATTTGGAAGCCGAAATCCGGAAAGCGCAGCAGGCCAGGGCACGGTGATTGGGAGAGGCTTCGGTGTCGGAGCTTGCAGTGTTCTGGGCTGAGCTCAGGGTGAGGCTGAAGCTGCAGCTTTCGAGAATGTTTCTGTCCTGGAATCCTGTGTGCCTCTGCCCTTTTGGTGCCAATCTCCAACCAAACTCTGAGATAGCATGCACAGAAGGCTTGTTTCTGTAAACGCAATAACACAATGACTTGGCCATCGACTCGAGCAGAGACTTGTGATAACTGTCGCAGATAGCAATACGACAGAGGGTTCATTGCAAAGAGTTTGAAGGCAAATGCATAGAAAACCTCGGCATCGATCACCCGCCCACAGCATGAAATTGGGAATGAACAAGAGGGGATGCAAGCATGAAAAGCCTCTGGCATTGGCCACCCGTGCCGGTCCCAAATGCAGGGAGACAGGGGGAGACACAAATTCTCTGGTCTCTTTCGAGCGGCTGCCCCTTGTTCCAACATCTAATGTTGTAATCCCGTTCGACATGTGTACTGTTTGCTCCCCTCACACTCTTCACGTGTCCTGCATCCCAGTCTCTTTCGAGCGGTTTGCTCTTGTTTCTCAAGTTTTTTGTGCCTTTCGACTTCCTTAAGCTTTACTTTCTCAGCGATTCCCTAGCCCTAGTGTTTTCGAGCGTTCCTTCCTGTTTCTCAAAGTCTCCAACCACTCTAGTTTCTTTCGTTTTTTTGGGGTCCTTTTTCTCAAAAACTCCTCGTCACCAACTTCTTTAGTCTCTTTTAAGCGGCTTGCTCCTGTTTGTCAAGATTCTCCGGCCCTTTTCCACTGGATCATTACCCCTAATCCAGCTCTGCTCTGTCAAAATCTCCCAGATTGTTCCACCCTGTCAAGGTATGTATTCTCGTGACATTCGCATCTTTCTGAAACTCTCCTCTTTCCTCAAGTTCTGAATCCACTTCATTGGTACTTTATAGGTTCCTTGTTGTCAAATCCTCTAGTCTCTTTCGGGCGATTTAGTGCTGTTTCTCAAATCTTCTAGTTGCGTTCATGAGCACAGTATGATCTGAAAACATGCACTGTCAGTCAAAGTCTAAGGCCTCTTTCGCAGGTTTTGCTCCTGTTTGTCATTATATTTAGTACCATTCGACGGCTGTGCGCATTTTTTTTCAGAATCTCCTGTTGTCATGGTCAAATTCTCCGGTCTCATTCGATCGGTTTGCTCCAAGAGAAACAATGCTCTAGTACCTTGCAGCGGCTGTGTTGGTCTTTTGGATTTAACACTCTTTGTCAAACGCTCTAGTCTCTTTCCGGAGGTTTGCTCCTCGTTCTCAGATTTGCTAGGACCTTTCAACGGTTGTGTTCTGTTTTTCAGAATCTCGTATTTGTCATGGTCAAACTTTGTTGTCTCTTTCGGGAGATGTGTAGAAATTTGAGAAACAGGTGCGAACCGCTCGCAAGAAACTATCACCATCATCATCATCATCATCATGATCATCATCATCATCAGCATCATCAGGATCATCAGAATCATCATCATCATCATCAGCACCAGCATCATCCACATCATCATCTCCATCGCCGTCCTGCTTCGTCTTACTCCTCATCTGCATCATACTGTCCTGACTCTTCGGCATTGTCGCCGTCGTCATTATCATCATCGTTGCCGTGCTCAGGATTGGCTATCCAAGAACAGGCAAACCTGTCAAGGGCAGTTTACAGGACAGACTGTGGCAAGAACGGCCATGACAAACTTGATGGGCCAGGCCGAAAGCACGAGAAAGACGGTTCGTGGCCCGGAGGGTGCTCGTCCAGATGCGATGGTTTAAGCTTTGCCTGGGAACCTCAAGTCTTGAATTTAATGTGGCAGTTCCTAGACTTCAAGCCTGCCTGCAGTCTGTGGGCCCCTCGACCTCTTAGACTCTTCCGTAGCGACGAGAGTTTGCAGCTGCGGCGGTATCGGATGCAGGTGCCAGTTCGCGAAGAGTCCTAGAGCAGCCCTTCCAAGGTCGAAGTCCATGCCAAGTTCCTTCGAGCGAAGTAGAGCCAGAGCGCTCGCCGTAGTTCGTGTTTCACTACGAGTTGGGCTCTAGATCGCAGAGCCCTGAGCTTCAAGCAGGAGCAAAAGACTGCAGACCGAGCTCTCGTTAGCTGCTCTTACCTGCAGGCCCTATATAAACACGCCCTGAAGGCATGATGGTCTTTGCCTGGGCCAGTGGCCTCTACTGTAACCCTATAATAATACTATAATAGTACCATAATATACTATAAGATAGAATATTATACTACAATATACTAGAATATGCTAGAATATGCTAGAATAGACTTATAATCCACTATAGTTCTATAACAAACCCTAAATAATCTATAATAGAGAACTTTAATACACTATAATAAGCCGTAGTAATCTCTAGCTCTAACTGAAGCTCTCAACCCGTGGCCGTTCCGGCTCAGACGGCTCCCTTTTTCGTGCCCTGGCGTATCGACGAGGTCGGGCCCTTGGTGGGTTTAGGGGTTTAGGGTTTAGGGTTTAGTTAGGGTTTAGGGTTAGTAGTAGGAGGGTGCTTTTGGAGTTTCTTTCTGCATTGCAGGATTTCGAATTGGCCTGCTTGCATTCCTGAGCTTTGAAACTCCAGACGCGAGCTTGTCGTGCAGAATAGGAGGAGCCGAGCCTCGCAGAGGGCGAAGAGAGTCCATGAGAGCCGGCACGTAGGTCACAGGGTCCGAGTCCCTGCAAACCTTGAGCCCAGATTGCGCCATGGCCGACAACCAGGACTTGGAATGGTGGCAGTGGCTGCAGAAGGGAAGGAGTTTCAGGAGTTTTTGTCTCTTAAGTGTGAGGGGCTATTATGTGTGGAGCTATCGCCTGCGAGTGTTTTGCGTGAACACGCAAGTTGATTGAATGCATATCGTGGCATGTCTGATGTCCTGTCGAAATGTCGCATCCCCCTACACCTTAACCCTACAATTGAAGGAAGACGCTTCGTAGGCTCTTCCTCTGCCTTCCCAGCCTCAGGTTATCGGACTACGTCCTGTCCTTTCTGAAGTGCGCCCAGATGCCGAATCACATTCTTCTCTTATAGGACATCACACCAGCCCCGAGCAAACCCCAGCAAGCGGTGAAGACGCGTTAATTTGAAATGCTATCGGTGCTGCTGCGCATTTTGTCCGTCGGGCCGAAGAGGATTCCAACACATCAAGCTGTTCTGAGACTGTGCCTCATGCTGGTCAGGGATGGCCCGGTGCCTTGAGGGTCTTCGGAGTTCCTTTCGTGAGGTCCTCTCATGAGGACCTGCTCGCCGCACAGACACATGATCCCTGCATCTCGCTCGGCCGCAGCTCCGGAGCGACCGGGCTGGCGCTGTTCAAGTGCATGACATCGCATGACATCAGCGACGGTGGCCATAGAAGAGAGGACACTGGATCTCTTTGAGCATCTTAGAGCCTATTCGATCTGAGCAGAAGTCTACAAGCAAGCAGACCCCGCCGAAGCCGCAATGACCCAGGCCAGGGGCCCAGTCACGCAATCTTCCGGGAGTTCTGTCCGGGCCGAGGCCGGATCAGTTGGCCGTTCGGAGCGGAGGAGATCCAGGACCCGGTGGTCGCAGCTTCGACTCTGCACTCTGGGTGCGCAAAAGCCTCAGATGTGGCGGGGGCGGGAGGGAGGGAGGGAGGCTTGTTCAGCCGATCGTATACCACGGTGTTCCCCTCTCCATGGCAATGGATTCTGCGTACCCAGGCTGGTGTTCGTCGTCGGCACAACGGCCAGGGGCACAGACGTGGTGCCTGACGCGGAACCCCAAAACCCCCAATATCCCGCTGCGCCCAATCTTCTACATTGTCCGGAATTCCAGAGCTCCTGAAACGCCGGGAAAACGACACCGAACTCACATCACCAGGCCGCAGCCTTCTGCGGAAGCCGGCCGGAAGTCAGGCTTGACCGACCATGTCAGACTCGGGTTCGGAAGAATCGTGAGCAGGTGGCCCTCTGTTGCTGCTAAGAGTTTGCCGACGGACTTGCGCTGTAGGACGTTAGCGTGTGTTATGATGATATCAGCAGCTCAGCAATCGGGACATGGTCTGAATGATCATCCTTGAGCGTAATCCCGAAATGACTCCAAACCCTAATCCCTACATCTCTCAGTCTGGACCCCAAACCCCGAGACTTCAAGAAAGCCTACGAAAGCTACAAAGGCCCCTAAACCCTAAACCCTAAACCCTAAGAAAGCTACAAGGCAGCCTGCGAGGCTCCGCTCGCTGGGCCGGGGCCTCGGGAGCTTTGTCTCGATGCATTACCTCCCATATGGGACTTTCCGGAAATTAGGGTACCTTATTTTGGGGTCCTTATAATAAGGATCCTACTATTTAGGGTACTATATCAGGGTCCCCTATTTTCGGAACCCCCCATATCTGTCGCTATATGCAAGCCACGTCATACTGCCATTCTAGCCCAGCTGTTGATGTATTTTCTGTGCGATTGCACGCTTTAACCTGTTTTGTTGAAGCGCCGGAACCGGCCGCGTCAACCCATGCCCCGACCTCAGACATGAAGAATAAACTGCCAACAAAGGGGCGGAACTTAGTGTTGCCACGGTATGGTACAGTGGAAGCGAAATCCTCACCCGACACCCTAAACCCTAAACCCTGAACCCTAACGTAAGCCCTAAAACCCTAAACTCTACACATCTCTACACCCTAAACCCTAAACTGTGTATGTATAGAAGTCATGGGGTGCCATGTCTTCTCGCTTCAGGCACGGCCCTTCGCCGGCCGGCAACCGCCACGCAACCAGCCGAGGGCTCCATTCTGGACCGGCCGCCACAGGCCCTTTGGAAATAAAGAGAAGCAATTTCGCCTAACTTAGGGCCTTTAACTTTGGGGATGGGTTTGGGCTTAGGGTTTCGGGTTTAGGGTTTGGGGCCCTTTGGGGTTGGGGAGACTTACAGGACATTGCCGTTGCACCCACCCGTGAGGGGCCCTGCAGTGTAACTTGGAAAGAGGCATGCGCTTCTCATGCATCCAGTGACCCAGAGGGTGTAGACATGCGTTTAAGCGGCGGTTTCTCGTTGGCTTCAGATCATCTCACCACCACGGCAACGACTACTATACCACTCCTTCTGCGGCTGGTACTCCCACTTTCACGTCTAAAAGTATGGCTGACACAAGTTCGAGCACCACCGCTCCAGCTGCATCCAGCAACACCCAACTACCATTGCCATTACCATTACCATTACCGTTACCATAGCCACTACCACTACCATTACCAGCACCGCCACCACATCCAACTATACCAGCAAATCATGTGTTTCTTGTCCGTTTCCCGTCGGTTCTGGATTCTGGAGGTTGGAAGTTACACACGAGAAAGGATCAAATCTGGAGTTCCCATGACACGGAGCAGTGGGTCAGCAGGTGGGGTCTTGGACCATTTGACTCTGGCAGGTTCTTGCAGAGGATGCATTGAAGCTGCTCCAAGAGGCTCGTCGCACGTGATGCTGCTGGTCCTTGCGACTGCATGGAGGTTGCTCTGAAGTAGGCGGCTTGCTGGCATCCCTTAAACCCTAAACCCTTAAACCCTAAACCCCTAAACCCTAAACCCGAAACCCTCATGCACCGGATGCGCGTTCCTTGTGGCAGTTCGGCGAAGTAGCGGCCTCCACTGGCATGGAGATGGGCCTGCGCCGAGGGCTTCAGGCCCTGTTGCACAGACCTTGAAGCCTTGCGTAGTAGAGTAGTAGAGTAGTATAGTTTGTTTCCCAAGCCGAACTAAGGGGCACTGTGAGGACTCCGGTGTTCTCACCCCAAGCTGATGGCAAAGTCCACTACCTCCGTGAGACGAGAAAGGAGCCCCTGGCGGCATGTGAGGTTTCCTTATTGTATGCGCCGGCGAGCATGGTCACAGCGTGCAGAGATTCTGGGATTTTGCAAAAACAGGCCGTAATCGTAGAACATAAAACGAACAAACCGGGCCTGAGTTGCTCGTCAATTTCCAAGAGCACCTTTCCCTCTCCGAGTGCATCTGGCGCAGCTTGTGGCCTTGCAACAACACTTACACCTCAAGCTGCCTTCGAATCCTTGCCCTTCCACTGCGAAGTTCTAAAACCTCGGCCTCGAAGCCAAGAGATGCCCGCGCCCTGCAGGCCGCGCAGGCCGCTGCCGCCACGGCTGCCGAGGCGAGGCGCCTGGATTTCAGCTCTTCGGGTCTTTTGGGGGGGGAAGTCGTGGTGAGACTTAGAGTATCTTTCCTTTCCGAACTGAGAATCTGACGGGTGAGGTCGCACAGAAACCGCCGGCAGAATTGGACGAGGCTTTTGCTCCGCCCTTATTGACACCTCCGTGCTTTTCCAGCCTATGCATGCTATGTTTGTCCGAGCCATGAGCCAGGCCTCAACATAAGCAAGACTAGCCAAGTTTCCAACGGACAACGTGAGAGTAAAGATCCACAAGTAGCTCAGGTGGCGAAAGTCCTCCGCAAGCTCTTTGAGCGGCTGGGGTCGACCTACGTCAAGCTTTCCCGGCTGGTGTTGCAGTGGCGGCGGAGAAACAATGCACGGGTTGTAGCCTGGCTCAGTTGAGTCACAGTCATGTTCTCGCAGACCATCGATGAGGGTTGGGACTGTGGCAGCCTGCCCCAAAAGCCCGGTTGCGTTATGCGGCAAACAGTGATTTAGAGTAATCATACAGATGCGCACGGGCATATGTCGGTCTGTCTGTCGGTCGGTCGGTCGGGCTGTCTTGCCCGTCTGTCTGTCTGTCTGTCTGCCTGCCTGTCCACACACACGCACACACCTTAATGCGTGGTTTAGCATATAGCAGGCTTGGCCAGTTTATCGCTTCCTCGCCGACTGTCTTCCCGGCGCCGTATGTGAAGGAGTTCCAACGCTGCAAGGGCAGCCCAGAGGGGTTTCGGCAAGGCCGAGTTGTGCATATATATATATATACTTATTTATGTATTTATTTAT
>CAJNJA010016472.1:0-10793 GCA_905231915.1 Symbiodinium necroappetens | reverse complement strand
TCGCGCACAATTTGAGCTTCAGCTCCTGAAGAACAATTTCGTCTTCAAAAGCTTCGGAATTTCGGATGGGGGGGACGAAACCGGGACCCAGTTTCCCGGGTCAATGTTTAAATATATATATATATGTATATATAGATATAGAAATAGATATAGATATAGATATATACACATACGATAATATTAACTATATGCTAACTAAATATATTGGCCTCAAATTCAGAGCGACGAACACATTGAATATTGGAAGCTCCAGAGCTGCTGCTTGGTTCACGATCGCCTGCGTATGGGACACCGGGACAAGACCCCAAAACATCATCAAAAGGCCCGTTATAAGGTTTAGGGTTCAGGGTTAAAAGGTTTAGGGTTGAGGACCTCGAAGCCCTGTAGTCCATTTTCAACAGTGCTTTCGCCTGGCCTTGCTGCCTTTCACTTTCGCCTTCAAGGAAGCGAGCCATGCGGCCATCACCCAGGCACACACCGGCAGCAGAGGGCACAGCAAGGCCATTGCCAAGACTGCCGCACTGCCACCAGCAAATCCAACGAAGGTGGTGGTCACCAGCAAGGAGGCGAGGAAGGCAAACAGCGCTGTGAAACTGATCCACAGCCGCTGCCACTTGTCTGGCTGTAGTTTTCGAAGGCTACTAGCGTAGAAGCCGGCGTTCCATGCAATGGTTGCACCGAACGACACCAGAGCAGCTATCCAGAGAATGTGGCTTAGGGCTTGGCATCCGATCGCTCCACAGGCCAGCGGCACTATCTTGTACACATCGAAATCGGCACAGTTGTCCAACTCCTTCGGCACGACGCAGCCGCCGTCGTCGTCCGCCTTGCACAACATAAAAGTCTAGTTAATCTACGCGCATCTTCCTCATCCTTAGCTTGTTGATTCGCGCTTCAACATGTTATCGTTGGAACTTGCATTAACCTCGCCTCTGCATCTGCTTCGCACAGGGCGTTCGCGGCCAGCAAGGCATGACAAGCTGGAAGCTCTGCTGTCTCGGCCATGGACGGACACTCCGAGCTCTTCAAGGGCATCAAAGTGCCTGCAACACATGGCTGAGGGTTTAATAATACTTTATAGGGTTCAGGGTCTGGTTTGGGGTTAATTACCGGTTAAGGGTCACTGCAAGTGTGCGAGTTGCGCGGTTGGGGCCGGGGTTCGGGTTGTCAGGGGTCAGTGTGCCTGCTCCACACTGTGCTGAAAAGCCGACCAGAATTGCGCGCTGATGCGCTTCCATCGCATAGAGCATCCTCGGCTGGATTCTATCATACCCGGTCCACATTAATAAACCGAAAAGATGAAGGAACAACGTCTGTACATTTTAAGCATTAAACTTTATACACTAATTATAACTCCTGTCAGCTGTTTTCCCGCTGTGCAACATGTGCCTCTTTTTGCAAGCCAGGGGGCGATGAAAGCAGGTTCCCGGACTCCAGAAGCATTTTCACTGCCAGGACGTACTTCGACTGTTTTATGATCTGGCGTGCCCCGGAAAATGTGTCGGGAAGTCCGAGCCTTGGTAGGAACTTCTGCGCAGAAGCTTGCCCTTCAGTTTGAGCTAGGGGTGCTCCTTCCGACTGTTTGGCTTCAGCTCCATGAGCTGCTTGGCTTGCTGACGCTGCGTCTGGACCTTCTTCAACGGAACTTCCGAATATCTGGGGTTCTTCGATGGACTCCATGGACTCGATGGACTGCCTGGACTCGATGGACTGCCGGGGTGGCGAACCGGCTTGCTGGCACATCTTGGCCATGAAGATGGGCACCGACAAAGCAACCAGGTAGCCGCCCAGGGCGGCCAATGACCAGGATCTTACATCCTCAAAAGCCAAGTCAGTTGCTGCCAAGCCAGAGGGAGCCTCGGTGTGTGTGGTGGTAGTGCTCGTGGCGCTCACGGTGGTGGAGGTGGTCATGGTGGCTGTGCTAGTGGAGGTAGTGGTGGTGGTGCTGGTGGCCCATACGTAGACCTTCCCTGAGTTCACTGCGAGGTGCTCGATGCCATCCATGGAGAAGGCTGCCCAATTGCGAGCGGCGTTGGTGGGAATGCTCTGTATCTCCAAAAAGGTGCTGCTGGCATCGTCCCACTTGTAAACCTTAGAGTCAACATTGTGAGAGCTGTCATCGAAGTGATTGGCCACGGCAAGGTGCTGAGTGCCCTCCATAGAGAAGGCTGTGAAATCGAACGCGCCTTCTGTGGGGATGCTCTGCGTCTCCAAAAAAGTGTACGCCACATGGTGCCATTGGTAGACCTTAGAGTCAACTTTGTAAGAGCTGTCATCGTGGAGGTTGGCCACTGCAAGGTGCTGAGTGCCATTTATCGAGAAGGCTTCCCAACAGACTGCGCCTTTGGTGGGGATGCTCTGCATCTCCAAAAAGGCGCTACTGGCATCGTTCCATTTGTAGATCTTGGAGTCAATGTTGTGGGAACTGTCATCGCCCAAATTGGCGACTGCAAGGTGCTGAATGCCATCAATGGAGAAGGCTGCCCAATCATGAGCGCCTTTGGTGGGGATGCTCTGCATCTCCAAGAAGGTGCTGCTGGCATCGTCCCACTTGTAAACCTTAGAGTCAACATGGCGAGAGCTGCCATTCCCAGAGTTGGCTACCACCAGGTGCTGAATGCCATCCATAGAGAAAGCTGCCCAATCGTAAGCGCCTGCGGTGGGAATGCTCTGTATCTCCAAGAAGATTCTGCTGGCATCGTCCCACCTGTAGACCTTGGAGTCAACGTTGTAGGAACTGCCATCGAAGTGATTGGCCACGGCAAGGTGCTGAGTGCCCTCCATCGAGAAGGCTTCCCAATCGATTGCACCTTTGGTGGGGATGCTCTGCATCTCCAAAAAGGTGCTACTGGCATCGTTCCATTCGTAGATTTTGGACTCAATGTTGTAGGAACGGCCATCGAATTGATTGGCCACTGCCAGGTGCTGAATGCCATTCATGGAGAAGGCTGTCAAATGGCTCACAGCAACAGCGGGGATCTCCTGCAGCTCCACGAATCTGTGGCTTCGGCACAACATTGCCAAGGCCAAGGACAGAAGTGCGGCATGCCACGAGCACGATGACATCACGAGCCTCTCTAACCGGCGCCGTATTGGGCCCTATTGGCTGGCAGCTACGTTTTCCACCTCGCGAGCCGATGAAACTTTTGCTCAATGCCCAAACCACGTCGCCCAAGAGGATCACCTCCGTCCTGACTTCCTAGCACAGGTAAGTTCAAACAAGTGGTGCTGGTCGTGGTCGTGGTGGTGCTGCTGGTGGCAGTGCTGGCGGTGGAACCGGTGAGTCATACTTAGTGGCGTGGTGACCAACAAGTCCTCGTCGAGCTTCACATCCCCGCCGTGGTGCTTAATCATACCCGTCTCGAGTTGTTATTTACTATCGCTGCCTGCTGGGCAAGACACCGACGAACGGTGCGAACAACGCTACTGATCATGTGGGATTGAGCTGCTCACCTCAAGCTCTTCGAAATCTTCACTGCGCAACCGAAGGACGCAAGCCGCCCCTCCGCTGCCGAAACTGCCGCTTCAGCACCGAGCCCCCGCGCCCAAAGCAGTCCCATCCACTTTTGATGGCCACCGCATCGTCCCCGGTCTGGAAGTAGCTATCCTCCACAGCCAAGGGCAGGCCACGAAAACCCAAGAAGCAGACCTATATACCCTAAATAACCCTAACCCCAACAAGTGTTTCAATGAATGTCGGGGCCTTCAAAAGTTAGAATAGGGTTCTGGATTTTGGAGGTTCCTTGCTATGATTATAGTATAATAATATACCCCCAGACCCTATTCTAATCTTTAAGGCCCCTACATTAACCCTTTAATGTTATCGCGCTGGGATCTTCTGGGGAGTGCGGAAGCAATGGTGCGGACTCATCTTCCCGAATACAAGTAGGGTTTAGGGTTTAGGGCTTCGGGTATGGGCGTTCTCTGTTTCAAAGTCCGTTAAGGAATCTTGGGCGCACACTACTTACTTGGCGACCTCACAACCTCGGAACCTGCATCCCAGTTCGCCCCCAAATAAAACGAGCCACCCACCCACCCTTTTGGACAGATCCGAGGCCGCCATGAAACCCTAAACCTTGAACTCTTAAGCCTTACAAGTCAGAAAACCCTAAATCCTAAACCCTATCTCCTAATCCTAAACCACACAAGACCCCAATCTGAAGTGGCACTTGGAGATCTACAGTTTGGAGGTTCAGGGTTTGGGGTGTTTCGGGTTTAGGTCTTATTTTAAAGTGTAGTGGGCCTTTCTCCATGTTGCGACACAGGGAAAAAGTCCTGCCAGGGGCTTTTGAAGTTTAGGGCTTAGGGTTTAGGATTCAGGTTGGGCTAAGGACTAAACCCTCAACCCTAAACCCCTACACCCTAATCCCTAAAGTTCCTAAACGCTAAACCCTTACACCCTACACCCTAAACCCTAAACCGCAAGTCCCTAAACCCTAAACCCCTACACCCCAAACCCCTAAACCCTAAACCCCAAAGTCCCTAAACCCTAAACCCCTACACCCAAAATCCCAAACCCTAAACGGACTGAACGAGAAGATCCAGGTCCTCGATGAGCACATGCCGACTGGAATCTGGATTCACGCCGTCCGTGTTGGTGGGCCGAATCATGGGGTCCCACCTTGGAGGTTAGGGTTTAGGGTATAGGGTTTAGGCCTTAGGGTGTCGGGGGCTTGGGGATCTGGGGTTCAGGGTTTCCTGCTTTGGCTAGAGGGTAGGGGGGGGGGGTTCGTTCTAAGTGTATCATGTAGGGGCCTAAGTAATTAGAATAGGGTGTTGGGGGTGTATTCTACTGTATATCTATTTATAAGAAGGCCCCCAAAATAGTATAGGTAATTATGAAGACCCCTATAATAGGGTTTGGGATCGAGCTTTGGGGGGCTCAGAGATCAGTTTCAGTGTGAGACATTTTGATCTTTGGGGCGTTGGACATCGCAAGGCTGCGGGTCTCAGGTCCCTCCGGAATCTGACGTTGGGGCCGAAGGCCTCCTATGGTTGATGATAGAAATCCTGCATTACCTGAAGGACTCTAAACTATACTTGCTTTATTAGGGGTAATGCAGGATTTCTATCATCGACCGTAAGGGGGTTTAGGATTTGGATTTAAGGCTTTACGGCTCAGGATTTGGGGGTTCGGGCGTAGGGCACCGGGCGGGGCACGGGTTAGGGTGTTGCAACATGGGCTTGGGGACCTCGGAAGCCAACAACCCACTCAATCCTGCGCTAAATGCTGCTGCACCCTCACAGTCTTCTAACAACTTAGATCCACAGGGAAGGACCGCAAGCCCAGTAGCCAAACCTACGCCGGGGCCTTATAGTAATGTTAAGATAGTTTGGGGATTTACTCTCTCATGACTCAAGAAAAGGGCTAAGACGATATCATTACGAAGTATTCAGACATTTGCATTATTCGTTCCTAACTAAAAAAGATAACCCCCCAAACCCCAAACCCCAAAAAAACATGCCCAAAAGGCAGTTCCAGCCTAAACCTTAAACCGTAAGTTCCTGAGGGGAGAGCGGCTCAACGAGGATGGTGAGGTGCTGGACGGTGACCTGCCAAAGTAGGGTTTGGGGTTTAGGGCTTAGGGCTTTAGGGTTTGAGGGTTTAGGGTTTAGGGGGATCCTTTCCTAAAGCCGGACAGGTTTACATAGGGGTTTAGGTTTTAAGGGTCGGGTCTAGACGCTTAGGGTCTATGGTTTGGGGTTTACGGCTCAGGGTTTGGGGGTCAGGGGTTTCGCGGGCCTTAGGATGTGATTCTGCCTTGAACGGAGACTTAGGATTCTTCTGCTCAAGGCTGATCTATGGTAGTCAGCGAACCCCTGTCTCCAAGTGTCTTGGAGGGCCTTCAGTTCAGGATCCTATAAATCCCCCGCATATTCAGGTAGAGATGGAGGGCTTCGACGAACTGGAAGTGTATCGCCAGCATGGTTTAGGGGTGTTCAGGGCTTAGGGTGAATCTTCAGGGCTTAGGCATTTCTCTCACTTCCCCAAGAATCAAGGCAAATTAAAGGTTAAACTTTCAGATTACTACTCAGTTATAAGAACCCAAAAAGTTGAAAGGTTGGGTATTTATTCGAGAACTAAGTTCTGGGCTCAGGGGTTTTCGGCTGTAGTGTCGGTTTTAAGGCTTATAGGGGGCCTGTGTAGGATCTCCCGCTTATCAGCAAGACATCTTCAAGCGAAGCATCGTCGTGCCCCCGTAAAGAATCCCAAGGGGTTGACTGTGAACCACGAAGGGTTTAATAGGTTTTGGGGCCGAAACACCAAGCAAAAATCCTAAACCCCAAACCCCTACACCCCTGAAGCCCTACAGCCTAGACCCTGAATCCTGAAACTAATGCCCTCCGAGCCGGCCACATGCTCGCAATTCCAGAGGTGCACCGACCAGAATCCAGGGTTCCTGCGGGCATGACGACTGACGTCCCTCGAACCCCCTGAATTCAGGGTCCAGCTCCTGAAACCCTAAACCCTAGCTGAAGTCTGGGGTTTAGGACGTCCTGTTGAGTGGATCCTTGGGGGTTAAGAACTCATATCGCACCACGGATCAAAGCATGGAGCGCACGAGCAAGTGGAAGTCCAAGAGTCTAAGACTCAGGATTTTCGATCTAGTTGAAGCTTAGGCTTTAAGGTTGAATATCTAGCTGAAGTTTTGAGTATAGAGCGCAAGATTTCGGATTTTCGCAGTAAGAGTTCGAAGATAACCCAGAGATCCCAATACCCTTTTAACTAAGCAATAGGCCTTAAATTAGAGGGTTCTTAATATTACATATGATTTACGGTATATTCCAAAATTAAGGGGTACTGGGTTCTGTGGGAACGGCTTCGGGTTTAGACTGGTTCTCCCGTCACCATGGGCCGAAGCCCAGCCCGCGCCTGATCGTCACGTTGCGCAGCAGGATGCCCTGCAACAGAGGGCAGATTTGGGTCTGTTTAGGGGTTTGGGGTTTAGGGTTTAGGGTTTAGGGGTTTGGGGTTTCGGGGTTTAGGGTTTAGAGTTTAGGGTCTAAGGGGTTAAGGGGTTTAGGGTTTAGGGTGGGTCTGCTTGGGCTCTCTGGGTCTAAGGTTGACATCTGGGCCAACCTTTCGGGGATGTTGCTTTGGGAGCTCAGAAGGCTGCAGGCTCGGCAATGCCAAAGACCCCAGATGCCGTGAAAACCGTACAGACGGGCTTAGGGTTTAGGGTTTCGGGTTTAGGGTTTGGGGTTTGGGGTTTGGGGTTTAGGGTTTGCGGTTTAGGGTTTAGGGTTTGGGGTTTGGGGTTTAGGTTTAGGCTTTAGGGTTTAGGGTTTAGGGAACATAGAAACCCGAAACCAAACAAACAAGGACATCCTATGAAGCCCAGGGCCTTGGGAACACCTAAGAACACCTTACAGAACCCTCAAACGAAACATATCTATAACTAAATCTAAGTAAGTGAACAAGCAAATTCACCAGAGAAAGAAGCCAAAAACAAGTACATACACAAACACACATAAATACAGACATCGAGATAACTACAAATACATGTAGATACATATGCGTATGTTTAAGTGTATGTTTACAGTTATATACATAGCTATCTCTCTGTCTGTCTATCTGTCTGTCTGTCCATCTACACGTATGCAAAGAAGAATGGAAACGATGAGGCTCCGGCAGCGGACTGTTGGAACTGCAGAACGTGGGGTCGTCCGAGGAGGGGCTCTCTCAGCCATCGCCTGTTTTCGGTGGTTTTGTGGAGTAGGTCTTTCAAGGTGTACCTGAACCCGAAATCCTACCCGTTTAGGGACGTATATAAGGACATCATGATCATGATAAGGAACCCAGAAAAGGTAGGTTCTTTGTTGGAGTCCAGGTAAGGTTTAAAGCTTCCGAGCTTCGCGGTTACGACTGAGGCTTTAAAGTGTTGGAGGATGCGGCGGTTTTTGGTTGCATAGTAGGGCTTTAGAACATTTTTAAAGGCTTTGCGAGAGTTCAATAAAACATAAAAGGGCCCCTAAACCCTAAAATCCTAAAGCCCCAAAAACCCTAAACCCTAAAACCCTAAACCCTAAAACCCTAAAGCCCTAAGATTAGCAGCTTCTGGGGCTGTTTGGGTGTTGGGCTTCGAGGATGGGATCTTCGGCCTTCGTAGGGGCTTTTAGGGTTTAGGGTTTAGGGTTTAGGGGTTGGGGTTTAGGGCTTAGGGTTTAGGGTTTTTAGTTTGCATTTCGTATGCTTTTGTGGTCCTTTTTTCGATGTAGTTATAAAAAGACTGTGAGGGAATCTCCTTACAGGGTTTTTAAGGCTCGGTTAGCAATGCGAATTACGAAACTAAACCAATGAGCTCTCTGGGACCGGTCCCGTCGGGCGCGCAACTTCGTGTCATTAGGGTTTAGGGTTTAGGGTCTAGGGTTTAGGATCCGGGGCTTCGCCCAAGAAGTGTTTAGGTAACTCTAGCATCAAATCAAACTCCAACTGTTGCCGCGGAATCTGAGCCCCCAGACATCCACCAATCCGCACCACGACCTCATCCGTCTGGGTCTTCTGTGCTTTGTCTGTCGAGTTTGTGGGCAAGATCCCCCAGGAATCGCACACCCCAAAGCCCAGAACCCTAAACCCTAAACCCCAAAACCCAGACCCGTTCCAAGGTTTAGGCTTGAGCTTAGGGTTTAGGGTTTAGGGCTGAATTTTTGCCAGAAACTTGTCAGGGCATTGACAGATGTGACTTAAACGCGCTGTCTGCGTTCACAGGGTCAAGGTTCCAAAGCGGTTGTAACAAGGATTCATAAACTTACTTGTCCCGTCTCCTAGGGGAGCTAAGCATCAGTTTTTGTTGGATTGCATGAAACGTTCATACACCGAAACCCCGAAAAGGTAAAAGGTAATCTATTCTTTTCTAAGCAAAATGCTTGTTCGCTGGTTTAGTCCGTCGTGCTTCAGCTTTGAGGCTGAAGACCGCGACATGCGGGTTGACCCTAAACCCTGAACCCTTAAACCCTAAAGCCTAAACCCTGAGAGGTTTGGGGTTGACAGGCTTGGGGCCGTTTAGGGTCAGGGGAAGTTTTGGGGCTTAGACCTCCATAAAACCCTACAGCAGAAGCCCGTGGGGGGTTCTGTTAAGGGGTCCTTTAAGGGTAAGGGCCTAGTAGAGCTGTAGGCTGTTAGGACTAGGACTTTAGGACTTTAGGGTCTTTTGGGGTTTCAGGGGTTGCGGCTTGGGACGTCTGGCTTTGAAGCTGTTGAGGCTTGTTGGGTTTTGTGGGGTTTATGGTTTAAGGTTTAGAGTTTTTGGGTTTAGGGCTTAGGGTTTAGGGCTTAGGGCTTTGCCTGTGGAAGTTTGTTGGACCCTTTAAGACCCTGGCTTTTTGAAGACTTGAGGTTGTGGGGTCTCGGGTACAAAGTCTCAGGACATAGCTTGTTGCTTAAGGGTTTCGGGTTTAGGTTGGTTTAGGGTTTAGGGTTTTAGCCCATCCTACGCAATCGCTCTGACTCTCCTGCTGCCAAGTCGCCATCTATGGTGCCGTTTGCGCCGGTGATGCTTACATTTGTCACCTTGCACTGCAAGACTTATATGGCTCAGGGCTTTCGGCTTCCAAACAGCTGTGGCTCTGGGCTTCGTAAATGATTCGGTGTCGATGACCCGGGGTGGGAAGCATCCCTTACGAGAACATGGAGGTATGGATGCCAGGTTAGGGGTGGCCCTAACCCTAAGCCCCAAACCCTAAACTTTCCAGACCCCATACCCTTATAGCTAAACCCAAAACCCTAAACCCTAAAACCATATAGACTTTTGGGGTTAGGTTTCCTGAACGCTATTTAACCTCATAGACTCTAGGGTTAAGGTTTTTGGGCTAAAGGGCCTGGGGCTGGAGGCTCGGATTTTGGTTTTGGGGCCTGAATAACTAGAATACGGTTTGGGGGATCCTTATAATAATAAGAAGAAGAATCAGAATAGTAGTAACAATCAGAATACAATATACCCGAAAAATCTATTCTAATGATTACGGCCCCTATGTTAATTCTGCAGGCATCTTACTGTCAGGGCCTCAATAGTATTGAACGTGGTTTTGGGGTATATTATGGTGTCATATAGGCACGAAAAGGTGATAACTATACTGCTAATAAGTCAGATCCCGACAAACCGGCGTATTTCTCTGCTTCATGGAAGAGGGGTTGCGGGTTCAAAGAACTCTCCTTGGCCTCAAAGAAGGGCCCCCAGTCTATACATCCCTAGCCCAAAGCCCAAGATCCGAAAGTTTAGGGTTTAGGGCCTGGGGTTTGGGTTTAGGGCTTAGGGTTTAGGGTTTATAAGGTTTAGGGTTTATAGGGCTTCGGTGCGGCAAAACAGGAATACTGAGAGACTTGGTCGTGATTGCATTATCCCTTCTGGTCACTGTATCCTGGCCTTGCTGCCCCAGAGCAGCGGCTGATACCTTTCGGTGTGGGCTCAGCTAGGGTTTGGGGCTTACCGTTTAGGGCCTTGGGGTTTCAGGTTCAGGCAGTTCTGATTTTGGGCTTCGTTCTTCCCGTCTGGCGACTGTTTAATCATTTAAGTTTAAGCTCGGGGACTTGAAGGCTCACGGGGCGTTGGGCGTTGGCTGGTAGGTTTCATTGTGCGAAAGCTGGAACACGCCACGCTTCCTGGGAACGAGTCCTCAAACTTGAAGGGCCTATGCCCTCAGGCTGTGGGCTCTGCGGCAGCTGCGATGCGACAGGCTTGCCATCGCACGCCGGCAGAGCAAAAACCCTCAAACGAAGCTATACAGCTGTATGTGCGCATCATGATTCTTCCAGAAGCCCTTTAACCCTAAACCCTAAACCCTTTGAACGCTTT
>CAJNJA010016471.1:245-11337 GCA_905231915.1 Symbiodinium necroappetens | reverse complement strand
GAGAGAGAGAGAGAGCGAGAGAGGAGGCTTGGGAATACCCCCTTTTGAGGCTGAGGCCAAGCAGCTGTAATGCCTGAGCTCGCCGGATGCGGATTTGCCATGGCCTGGGAGAAACCATGTCGAAACTATGTTTTAGGTCCTTTTAGGCCCTTAGGGTTTTTAGGTGAGTTTAAGGTTCTGAGGCTATTGGTGTGCTCTCGGATCTGAGCGGTATGGTTTGAGGGCTTTGGGGCTTCAGGGCTTTGAGCTTTTGCAGTTCACACAGGGTTTCAAGGTTTAGGGAAGCAAGATATCAAACATGACGTGAGGATTGTCGCTGACATGCCCAAACGAACATCCTACGGGGTTTCGTTTTTTTCATTGCTTCTGCTTCAGGTTTGAGGGCTTTAAACTTCTAAAGTGAATCCAACGCTGCCACGAATGCACAGCTTCAAGCCATGGAGGCCTCTGTAGGGCGTGTGACATGTCCTCATGGCAAAAACGCCATGAGCTACTCGTGTAGGATCTCCCGGCCTCCCCTCTCCAAAGTACCGATATAGGTACTGCCTTAATGTTAAGGCCAAAGTCTACACTTGTTGGGTTTAGGGTTTCGGGTTTACGATCGCAGAGAAATGGCAATGTCTCGCCAATCTTCCTGCGTCACAGACACTGAACTGAAGCCTGGGAATCCCATGAAAATTAAAATAAAAGACCACGAACCGAACCTTGTCAGGATTCCAACTATGAATGTCATTGATTTCCGCTGGCCTCCAGACTAAAAGCACGGGCGTGCCAGGTTTGGCTTTCACTTGTCGATCATCGGAGTTCTTGTGACCTCGGCCTGAATTTCGTCCAAGTTTAATTCTGTACAACGCGCCAGAACAGTTCCAGGCGACAATCGGAGAAAGACCCTGGAAAGTCTGCTGTTGCTGTTGTTGTCGTTGTTATCGCTGTCGTTGTGGTTGTGGTTGTTGTTGTGGCTGTTGATGTTTTGCACTAAAAAGCGCTCGTGTGCCAGGTCTGTTTTTCTTTTGTCGCATTGGAGTTCTTGCGACCGCGGCCTGAATTTCGTCCAAGTTTGAGTCCTGTACAACGCACCAGAGCAATCCCACTCGACAAGCGAAGAAAGACCATGGAAAATCTGCTGCTGTTGTTGTCGTTGTCGCTGTCCGTGTGGTGTTGGCTGTATTTTGGCACTGAAAGCGCACGTCACACGTGCCAGGTTTATTTTTCACTTGTCGCCTGAGTTCTTGTGACCTCGCCCTGAATGTCAACCAAGTTTAATACTGCACAATGCACCGGAGCAATTCCAAGCGACAAACGAAGAAACACCACGGACAATCTGCTGTTGCTGCTGTTGTTGTTGTCGTTGTGGTTGTGGTTGTTGCTGTGGCTGTTAATTGTTGTTGTTTTGCGCTAAAAGCGCACGCGTGCCAGGTTAGTTTTCCACTCGTCGCATTGGAGTTCTTGTGACCTCGGCCTGAATGTCAAACTGTTTATAGTACTGTACAACGCACCAGAGCAATGCCAAGCGACAATCGCGGAAAACATGAAACATCTGCTGCTGTTCCTGCTGTTTTGTACGATAAGTGCACGCCAGCCAGGTTTGTTCTCCACTTGTCGCATTGGAGTTCTTGTGACCTCGGCCTGAAATTCAACCAAGTTTAATACTGTACAACGCACCAGAGCAATTCCAAGCGACCATCACGGAAACCATGCAACATCTGCTGTTGTTGCTGCTGTTTTTGCACGATAAGTGCACGCGAGCCAGGTTTATTCTCCACTTGTCGCATTGGAGTTCTTGTGACCTCGGCCTGAAATTCAACCAGGTTTAATACTGTACAACGCACCAGAGCAATTCCACGCGACAAACATGCAACATCTGCTGTTTTTGCTGTATTTTTACACTGAATGCGCACGTGTGCCAGGTTATCGCGTTGGAAACCTTGTGACCTCGGCCGGAATTTCATACTGTGCAACCCACCAGAGCAATTCCCAGCGACAATCGCGGAAACCATGGAACATCTGCTGTTTTGATTGTACGTGTTTTGTACTAAAAGCGCACGTTGTCGCATTGAAGTTCTTGTGACCTCGGCCTGAACTTCAACCAAGTTTAACACCGCGCAACGCACCAGAGCAACTCCAAGGCACAATCGAAGAACACCAATGGACAATCTGCGGTTTTTGCTGTATTTGTGCACTAAAGTGCACGTGCGCCAGGCTTGTTTTCCTCTTGTCGCTTCCAAGCGACAAACGAAGAACAAACATGGACAATCTGCTGTTTTGCTGTAAATTTTGGCACTAAAATCACACGCGTGACGTGCATGAGTCTTCCTATATATACTTCCCCGTGTACATTCACCAAGCCCTAAGGCAGTTTAGCCTCAGGCGGCAGCAAGAACCTGCGCTCGCAACGCGAAATGTCTGGGCTCCCCTTATCACTGCCCCAACCTGATAACCGGAGCTGTCTTCATCTCCTAACTCGTCACGCCGACATTCAACCTATCCTATCTCTAGACTCTAGACCTTCTTTGCTGCCGGGGCCTGTGCCCGAAAGCGAAGGGCGACCCGGACATATATTGTGGCGAAAGCAAAAGCCGAACAGTAAACACATACATGCTCAGCATATGACATGGCAGCGATCATGGCAAAGATAAGGATAACCATCACTCATAGAAGCAATGCAGTGGTGATACTTCGCGGGTTTAAGCGGTAAGACATGAAAGAGGCTTTTGGCTTCAAGCTACGACGGCTTCGACAGTGCACAACAAGGACTGCACAGTAGTATCCCGCCCTGGATACAGTGTGGCAGCTCCGGCATACCGTCGCAACTTCTTCGCTCATGCGCATCGCAGGCACAAGCATGCAAAACGTTCTCGCTAGCAAGCCAATCCGTCGGTGACACTTTAGCGCTTCGGGTTTAAGGGGTTAAGGGCTTAGAAGCATGAAGAAGACATCAAGGAATATCGCCCAAGGGCACAAATTATAGCTCAGATCACTCCGATTCCCAAACACCAGCCGCTCTAAGCTTCGCACACCGACTTGTCTTGAAGAAACTTGCGGCCCACGTCCCGCACCTTTCGGCTGCAGGCCGGGGCCAATAAGGAGTCGTGCGTGGGAATAAGTCTCGGTGTCTCGGTCTTCCTTTGTAAAGCTAAAACCATTCAATGGTCTGAAGACTGAGCTTTGTTCCCAATCAACTCTTGATCGAATCTAAAGCCCTCTTAGGGCTCTTGGTGTCGCTGGTAAATCGAAGGTGCTAGGATCCTAAACCCTAAACCCTAGCCACTATGTAGGACAATAGAATGTGTGACTTTTGCAGTCAGATCACGCCTTGGAAACTGAAGGCCTCTTGAGGGTTTCATGTAATCGGTTTAGGGCTTTAAGGCCTTAGGTCTATGAGTTTCGAAGCTTTAGTCTTGAGCATGCGGGTTCAGCGTTTTGGGCGGCAGGACAGTAATGATCCACAGGGCCTCTTGGGGATTTGAGCTCTGGCGCATGGTTTCAGGTTCCACATGCAAAAGTTTGAGGTCGAGAATGGTTTGGAATTGATGCTCATTTTGGCCTCCCGCCTTGCCGAGACGAAGCTGCGATTCAGGGTGATGGCTACTTGCAACCTCGAAAATCTGTCTAATGCTTGGGTGTTGTAGGGTCTGCTAGGCCTCAGCAGCTGATGAATGTAGAGCTCAGCTACAAGAACTGTTCGCGGTAGCTGCTTCGGGCCTTCTAGGAGTTTCCAAGAGCACTATACCGACCCCGTAAAACCCTAAACTCCTATAGAGGCCCCAAACAATATAAACCCCAAAACCATATAACCTGCCAGGGCACCGTCTTGTCGATGTCGCGGACGACGTAGGACCACGCTGTTTGCAAAAAGCTGGGAAGAGCATCCTCCATCGCCGCCTCCACCTCGCGGACCCCAGAGAGCCCAAGATCCTTTAATTAAGGAATATACCTTAAATCATAATTTGGGGGCCCCTATAATTTAAGGTATATTCCTTAATTAAGGGGTATTGGGCTCTCTGGGAAGTCTTCATCTACTTGGGGGTTATAAGTATGGTTATGGGGCTCCTTTAAGGGTTCCTTTAAAGGGTTCTGGACGGCTTTTAGGGTTTAGGGTTTAGGGGTAGTTATAAGTATGGTTATAAGTCCCCTAACATGGGTTATAATTATAGCTACCCTTCTTATAACCCCATTTATAACTACCCACGAACCTCCAAGTGGGGGCCCTCATAAATTAGAACAGTGTGCCTGGAGAGGGTTCTGTTGTAAAAAGGGCTACGGCTACTGAGGGTTGTGTGGCATCGGGGCTTTGATATAGGTTCCTGAAACGGGCTCTATAACGGCTGACTTTAAGGGCTTAAACAAGGTTGAATATACCCAGAGGCCCCTAAGTAGTTCCTTTTGGGGATTACCTTATAGGATTCTAAATATAAACCATAAAAAGGAACTACTTAGGGGCCTATGGGTAGGCTTTTAAAGGTACGAGTAGGAGTTCCTGTTCATGTTCTTCCAAGGCTTACCAAAAGGTTTCTATATCGCAGCGGCCCTCACCCCTAGAATCTGGTATAGGTATGTGCTGTTATGTATAAGTCTTAAGTGGGGTTAGTTAAAGTGATATGATTAGTAATTCGTCCGACCTCGTACTGGACATCGGAGCAATGAAGGAAAGCTGAGATGTTTATCTTACTGGTTGTAATCTTGCTGTTGCTGTTTCTGCTGTTGCTACCACATACTACTTCCGCTGTACTGATGCACTGATGTAATGCTACAGGATTGCTGCCATACTCTTGCTACTACCATGCACTACCACTACCGCCAAAGAGGCCATTACCACTGTGACGACGATAACGACGACTACGACGACGACGACTATTACTGCTACCACCGGCGTCTTAGTAACCACGGCAAAGCGTCACAGCCGTGGTTAGGAGCAAGAGGAGGAAGATGGGCAACAGCAGGCTGCTGTTGTGTTGCTGCAGAAGTGGAAGTACTTCTAAAGCCCCAACCTGAAACCGTGACACTGAGCCTCAAACTCATCAATAAAACCCTAAACCCTGAACCTGAAACCGTGGACCCTAAACCCTAAACCCGGGCCGGGCTGACCTCTTGGGCTTGTTCCTCCGGAACGGCAGCATCGCCTCCCCACGTGGCGGGAAGCTGTTTTTTGCGCGTTCGTGGTTCATGTTTTTGGGGGGTTTAGGGCTTTATAGGTTTGGACGGTTGCAACTCGCTGTAGGTGGAGAAGAGGAAAGACCGGTCATAGTAAAGGTGAGTGAAGTTAGGGAGCCTTACCTGACAGGCGGAAACATATTCTATGTACCACTCACGTGGGGGTTTCCGAAAAAATACGGGTAACTTATTTTGGGGTCCTTATATATAATAAGGATCCTACTATTTAGGGTACTATATTAGGGTCCCCTATTTTCGGAAACCCCCACATGTTTACTAGTCATGTTCTTATGGCCACTATGACTTTTGTGAACCCCAGCGCTATGATAGAGGCTGTAAGCGACGCGTGGTTGCAGTTATGGGGGTTATACAAACGAATAGTGATGCTTTACGTGCTGTGTTCCTTGCAGGTTACTCAACAATGCCGATACAAGGCCTCAGGGCTAAACGAGGAACGAAAAGATAGACTTGACCTTCTACGGGTCCGGATGTGTCGGGGAGGTTGGTCGGAAGAACTCCTCCAATGCGGGGCATACCGCATTACTTGCCCCTCTTACTCATCAAATTTTCATTAGCTACAGGGCTGGGTTCCATGTTCTATTGGGCTGCACCTGGGGAAAGAAGCGTGTTTGGACTCAGATCAACCCGTCTCAAAAAAAGATGTGCCAAGCATAGGAAGCACCTACGAAACGACCTCAGGCTTGCAGGGGAGTGAGAGCAGAAAGGAGTGAATGAGGGCCCATGGTTGCAAAACCGGAATCATACTCGCACCGAGCACTCCGATGACGAAACTGCCCAAATGGTATGACAAACATTCATGATCAAAGACTGACTTGAGATACCACCCTCCACCCAACAACTTAAAAGAGGAGCCTCAGCCCGTTGTCCTTCATCCTAGACTCGACGCCTTCATATGGGAGTGTGTATTATAAGTATTAGGCATGGGCGATGATTACTTCGAGGATGGCGACTTCCTTCCGATGCCGGGTTCGGGGGGGGTAAGTACGAGGATACTATTACCAAGAATTTCAACGTCCACATTCGTTAGGGCGCCGAGGACATACTGTAGATATTATAAGAAGGACAGCTCAGGAATACTAATCTTCATAGTTCCCCCCCCCCCACTACTTACTGTACTCCAGTTAGGCGTATCCTGCTCGTGGTGCTACAGATGACCTTCTTCCTTGTAAAGTCCAGCTCGAACCCTGAAACCTGCTCTACTACACTGGTCCTTGGAGCACCCTCGGCCAAACTTGAACAACATATGTCAACATGTCTGGATACCCCGTTGGGTTTGTGTTAACACTGAAAACATAACTAGAGAACGATTCCTGCAGAACAGCCAGGAAAGAATACACAACCAAACTACCTGACCCATCTCCATCTACCCTCTATTGGGCCCTAAATGCGCATTATTCAGGGCCATATACCTCTATTCGACGAGGGTACAAGCTAAACTAAACTAAACCCTGAACCCTAAACCGTAAACCAAACTCAACTAAACAAAACCCAACACCCAAACAAAAAAGGATCCCTCGGCCTGCGTCTGCTGACGGCTCGCCTTCCTTCTCCTTCGGAATCTTGGTAGCTGCACTGTAGACCTGCGGCTAGGGGTTAGGGTTGAGGGATGTCGGGATTCCCGTTTATGTGGGGTTTTACGGGGCGTTAAGGTTCAGGATTTGGGCAAACCATAACCATAACGAAATCAAGCCAAACTAGTCGTGGGATACCGCGTTTCATGCTTCTGCCTAGCTGATCGGCTGTGTCATGCAGGTAGGTGGAGCCGTCTGGGCCCGAGGGGTGGACATGGGGACTATTTCACCCCATACAGGGTCCTGCTTCCACCCTTCCTTTTATAGCAGAGTGCTCCCTCTTGGAGAAACCAACAACCCTAAACCGAGTAACTGGAGGAGTGCATTCCTGCATTGCTTTCCGTCCGAGGCTTTTTTCGATTCATGCCCATCTCGCGGCTATTGCGCGGCGACCGGTGCCTCTCAGAATGCTGCACATGTAATCGGCTACAGCCGTAGTCATCAGATCTCTGACAACAACTTTGCCTCATTCGACCCCAATTTGCTGGGCCAGTTGCTGGATCCATTCGGGGACCGGTCCGGTTAATTCCTCCTTCTACCCTCAAACAGGGGTAGATGGGCCCTAACAGAATTTAGGGTCTAAATAGAGGGTCGAAGGAGGATCGAGGAAGGCTTCTGGCATTTTCATCCGAAGCTACAGCATTGGATATGTCCTCTTGCCTATGCCTCTGGCTTGAGCACCCACATCCAGGCTTTTGGAGATGTTCTCGGTTGTACTTGCTGATGTGTTGTTTCCAGAACTTTTGGCATTTGCCTCTGTTTTCGTAGTGTTTGAAAGGACATCTGCTCCACTGGCCGATGTCGTGTTGCGCCTGCTTCCGGCTTTCTCCGCCACATACTTGGTGTTGGAAGCATTCTCGGCCGCACTGCCTGATGTGCTGTTTCCAAACTTCTCCTGCTCGGCCGCGGCGACGGAGGCATTGCTGATCGAGCTGACTGAACGCTTGGAAATGCACAGCGGTAGCTTACACCAGGAGGCAGGAACCTTAATCAATGGCCCGTCGTCAGTCTCGTCGTCATCCTCGTTGTCGCCATCCTCCTCATCCTCATCCTCGTCCTCCTCTGCTGCCTCGCGTGTGGCGTTGGCAGAGCAGTCGCCGGGACAGAAGCAGGTCCCAGTGAGAGAGATTCGACAGCCAAGCCTGCAGCGCAGAGACTTCCCTCGAACTCAAAAAGTCGAGACCCTAAATAAGTAAAACAGGATTTAGAACAGGATTTGGTGTATAGTACGGTATAGTTAAACCATACGGAATAGTCTTGGCCAGTATTTCGGCTTCTAAGTCTATAGTCTCAGTAGAACTCCAACGTTGCAGCAGCAACCCGGCACTGGCAGGTCCCACAACCGTACGACTAAGTGAACCTGTCAATCCAAGGCTCCATGCTATGGTCTCTTGAAGCTACAGACTTTACGGAGCCCAAAGCCAGCACTGCATGCAAGACTTCAGTGATAATTGTGATGCTGCCATGGTACGGGTTGCCGGTCAGAAGAAGGTTGTCCAAGTCCTCTACTCCCGCAAAAGATTCCTGAGCTGCGATTTCGACTCTAGGGTAGAGAGTGAGGATAAGTAAGAAGCACGGACTCAATGTCTATATAGAGATTAAGGGAGAGGAGTCGTATTAAACCCGCACCCCCGCCCAATCCCGCCTCCTCATTCCCGATCCAACCCCACTTGCTTCTCCCCTGGCCTATGATCTCCAACTCTGCCTCCTGAGCGTAGAGTCCTAAGTTGCTTAACCTAGTCAAAGGAGATGCTATAGTTCATCTTCTTTTACCACTGCCACTGCTACTGGCACCACCACCGCCGCCACCGCCACCGCCAGCACCTCCTCTATACTCCTGCTATCAGACTATCAACCCCGCATGGAATGGCGCGTTCCTCCTGAAACCTGTCCCACATTCTCCGGCCCTCCCGTGCTGCCATCTTTCGGGATCCAGCATCTCTAAGCCGTTCTCGCTCAAGTCCAGCCAGTCCAGATCCGCAAATCCACCAAAGAACGCGTCTCCGAGAGAGCCTTCAATCTAGAGGGGGGGAGGCCCTCCTTTGGTTCTTAAGCGGCAACTACTAAGGTTCTGTAGGTCATAGGGGCCTTAGAAACCTTTGATTAAGGAGTCTCCAGCGGTTAGTATTTAATAAGGGTTGCTAGAACGGTTACATATAAAAAGGGCCTTGATGATTAGCATCATCAGGTTCTTTAACAGGCCATAGAGAGGAGCGGGATTCCTGAGAGGATTTTTCCAGGCGGTTACTTTCATGGTGAAGGTATGGGGTTCAGCTTCAGCTTTGTAAGACTTTCACATGCGATTGCCCGTTCTGCTGATAATCTGGGCTGGGACGGCTGGGAAGGCCTAACACACCGGAACATATACTCCTCTATTGCCTCAGCCCCAACCGACAAGGATGCTTCAAGTTTCGAGCGCTTAGACTCAAACGGCTTAGCCGAAGACTGTGTCATGGTCCGAGTTCTGCTTGCTGTGCCATGCTGCTCACGCTTGAAGCTTGAGCCCACGAAAAAACTCCCATCTGGTGTCGAGCTCGCCAGGACCCTAAACCCTATAACCCCAAGCCCTGCAGAATAGTAGGCTATCTTTTAAAATTTTTCATACCCAGGTCATTCTTCAAACCAGGTGGCTGATCCGGTTATGAGCGACCGTCAGGTAGCTAAGGACATTGGACTCGGGCAGCCACTCGCCGGAGCTGGGCAAGTCATTGAGTTTGTTCCTGCTCAGGTCAAGATGCACCACCTGGCACCGCCAAGGATTTGCGACAACGGGACAGATGGCAGAGGCTTCGTGCCGCTACCAGGGCACTTATGTAAAACCGCCGACGAATACCAACATAGAAACCAAGGAACCTCAAAATGTACCTGATGGGCCTGTTCTTGCCAGTGGAGCTGACGCATCTCATAAGACCTAAACAGTAGTCTCAGCCCAACCCTTGCATGTACTTAGAGAGTTCTCGTATGGTGCCGTACTATTTTGGGGGGCCTAAACCAGGACCCTAACTTAGAGAACTACCCATGCGCCTCTGGATTTTCGAACAAAGCTCCGGCAGGTATCGACGAGATCGCATTGGAGCTCAGGTCTAACTCCCAGAGGGATTTCAAGCCCGTCATGTTCCTTACTTGTGCCGTTCGTAATACCAAAAAAAAGGTTACGGTCATCAAGGCTGCTTACTTAGTATTAGTGCACCCCAACCTCTGACCCAAACCCTACATCCTAATGCCAAGCCCTTAGGGCTATACCTTTCACCCTAAACCCCGACCACTGAAGCTTGGCCCCTCGACTCCCCTAGTAGACCCCAAAGGCAAAACGCTGACCCACTCAAGGTAATTGCACCCCTTCTAGTCTCCCGCCCTTTAAGTAGGCTTGTTGACCCTAAACCACCTAAACCACTTTCTGTACCCCTTGCAGTACCCCTAAATTAATCCCTATAATCATCCTTCCTGTAGACCGTTTACAAATTCCTAAACAGTTTTTTGCAACCGGGGTTGGGAATTCCCCATACCACGGTTCGGAAACTCCAGGAAGCCGTTGTGGGCGAGCCGGAGGACTGTCAGATTGGGCATGCCGACAAACGCGTCCACCGGAAGCTCCTTGGCACTTGGGTTCAAGGTTTAGGGATCTGGCATCTTTCTGCAAACCCGCTTCATTAGGCATTAGTAGGGTTTAGGGATTGCATGGGGCCTCAGGGATTCATTTGGGGTCAGGGTTTAGTTTAGGGTTTATTGCCCTATAGATCTTATTGAAGATCCTACTTCTTAAAACCTACTCTTCCCACATTTTTGCTCACCGACTTTCTTGAGCAATCTTCGCTTGCCAACAATCTGAATCTTACGAAAGGCCTTACTTCATGTGCGCTGCGGTCCCGGGCGTATGTCATGTTGTTGAAGCGCAGCTACAGGGCTGACTGACACACACATGAGTCTGCTGCTTGTTGGCTATTTGTTGGCGGAGCTGGAGACACCCCGAACCGCCTGTGTTCACGGAAATTCCCATCGAACCCTACCCACTGTGCAATCGGCGGGAAACCCTAAACCCAAGACTGTAAATGCGCACCCATTGACCTGCAGGAGGTTGTCGGACAAGTCCAAGTTTTGTAGCTGAGGACCTGAACTTTGAAGTAACCAGGGGGAAAAGAGTATAGACGTTTCTTTCATAATGGCTCCTTTAAGGAAGAGGTCCCCTAAACATCATGGTTCCTTTAAGGAAGAGGTACCCCTAAACAAAAAGATTCAAGTATACCTAAAGTCTCCATTATAGTTCTTTTTGGGGTTACCTTTTGGGATCCTAAATATAGAATTGGTTAAACCAAAAAGAGGAACTACAATGGAGACTGTAGGTAGTACTC
>CAJNJA010016470.1:0-11338 GCA_905231915.1 Symbiodinium necroappetens | reverse complement strand
TTGGTGCACGCTTGTGGACGAAGGTGTCGGTGCGAAGGTAGTGACCAGGTAGAGTTTATGGCATGGATGTCAGTCACAGGCTTGCAGTATTGCATACACAATATATTCGATTACAAAAAATAAGTATATATATATACACACATAGTTAGCTATGTGTATCATATAAATATATACATACACACGCATATTATTTGCAGACAGAGGTATGCAGCATTACTGTATTTAGAGCGGCTGAAGGGGATTGCGACTGGTTCAGACCTCACGCCCACCTGCGCCCAGAGCCCGGAATTTCAAAGCCTAAAAACCCCTCTGTAACATCCTCAAAGCTTCAGCCAGCATGCACACCCGACAGCCCTACAAGCAACCTGAAGCCTCATTGCTGCTAGAAGTAAGGTTGTCGAACGGGGCTTACCGGGGCTTTGCGAGGGTTGTGTAGGCTTTGACGGGCGTTTATGGTGAATTCCAACCCTGACACCCGAAACCGTAAATCCTCAAGGCCTGCAAACAAAAATGTTTACAGACGGCAGGAAGCCCCATCGTCTGAGAAGCAAGAGCCAGTTGATCCCGTTGAGCCCAGCACTCGGGACCGTGGTGCTCTGCGTTCAAACGTTGGGTTGTTAGGGCTCTTAGAATAGGGTTTTGGGGCCCATTAAACTATGATTAGAATAAGGAACCCCCAAAAAAGCATTGGTAATTATTCAGGCCCCTACATTAGAGGCTTCCTGGCACTTTGCAGTGATATTGCGGGTGCAGGAGGGTCTGTACAGGGTGTCTAGAACGTCTTTATAGGATTATACCGCTAGGCTGGGGGGCTGCTTAGCACAAATGCAGGAGCCTGATTGATAGACCCTGGTTCTCGTCGCGGTTCTTACTATGATATGCATACTAGTATATTTCGCGGATGGAGTACCATAAAGAATGCGGTCTATTTCGGGTGTCAGCACGGGTTAGGTGTTTTGGGGTCCAGGTGATCTCTGAGTGAAGGGTTCGGGCTTAGGAGAGCTGTGGGTAATAAGGACTGGCATAACAACACACGGGAATGAGCAGAAGTTTAGCACGTTTAGGATCTAGGGTTCAAGTGCTTCACACAATATCCATAAGGGTCCAAGCACCTACAAATCATATACTTCTGCGTGCTTCGCCCCGACCCAAGTGCTAACCTGTATATTTTCTTTCGACCCTCATGGGATTCTGTAAGTAAGTCGTGAGAGGGATGCCAGCGCAAGGCACTATGGGCTTTACTTGGCTCTATAATGCCTCCTAGAAGGGCCCTAGAAGTGTTCCCGGAGGTCTGGGGTGTTTCACGGTATCAGGAGAGCTCTGTTTCGTAATGTAAGAGCGAATCTACCATGCAAACAGGAGATTTCTGACTCACACACTAAAAACACCAAACCTTCAAACTTTAAGCCCAAGCCCAAAACCCTACAGTAAGCATCCATCTTAAAAACCCAGCGGGGAGTCTCTGGGGGCTTCCAACGCTGGACTTGAGAATCCGCAAATCCCGTGAGCCGCTGGTTTGGGTTTTAGGGTTTCGGGGTTTGGGGGTTTGGGGTGTAGGGTTGAAAGAAATCTCGTCAACCCACTACATATATATACATATATGTATATATATATATATATTTTTTTATTTATATTTATATTTATATTTACTCCCGTCGGGCCTCATGTGCGGGTTATCAGCCCTTTATGCCCTAAGCCCGTCAGTTCTGTTTGGATTGTCTGCCTTTTCTTCCTGGAAGCCCGAAATCCTCATGTTGAGATGCTCCACCACCCCCGGCCCTTTCCAAGAAATGGACCTCGTGGAGAGGCCACTTGCCAGCGATGGGCTTATCGTCTTGGCATTGATGTAGGGGCCTTAATAATTAGAATAGGGTTTTGGGGGTTCCTTGTTATAATTATAGCATAATATCCCCAAAGCCCTATTCTAATTCTTAAGGCCCCTACATGAAGCCCTCTCGGCGAAGACAGTTCGTGTCCAGGCACGATGCCTTCATGTTCCCCTTTGCGCTCAAGGCGAGCGACCTCCGGACGGAGGCGCGACCCTTTGTATTTTTGTGTAACCGGACCCCGAAGGAGGTTGAGTTTATGTTGTTCCTAAACCGTAAACCCTAAACCCCTAAACCAAAACCCTAAACCGAGATCGAACCGATCAGCTCGAATACCATGGGACTTTCCGAAGATTAGGGTACCTTATTTTGGGGTTCCGGAATAATCAGCATTATTCTTCCTTGGGCTCTTCTTCTATACTATTGTAGACCGCCGGATTTACTGAACTGCGAATCAAGCTACGCACTAAGTCCCTAATCCTGAGCCCCGAACTCGACCCCTAAACGGCCACCACGGTACACGCGAGCCACAAAAGCCTTTGAAGCTGATAGGGTCCCGGAGTCCTCGTAGTCGTAGTTCCTGGACAGCTCTCACGGCTTGGGGCTTAGGAGTTTAGGAGTTTCGGGTTTAGGGTTTGCGCTTGCGACTTTTGCATGGGGAGAAAGGGCTGAGGAGATGTGAAGGAGGGCGGTGAGGCCTGAGGTTCCGAAGGCCTTAGGGTTTGATATGATAAGGCTATTAAGGGCACCTGACCTGCAAAGCGTCAGATCAAATTGCGTTTCTGTCGGCCATCCGAAGCCCTGAAGCCCTAAACCTTGAAGGGTTTAGGGGTTTAGGGGTTTCGGGTTTTCGGGTTTAGGGCTTCAGGGTTTCAGGGTCAAGGGTTTAGGGGTTTAGGGTTTCAGGGTTCACGGTTTCAGGGTTTAGGGCCTCAGGGCTCCTCTTGATAAGTAACATATCCCGAAAGCCTAGTCTACAACACTACTCCTCGGGGAGTCCCTGATAGAAATAATATCCCCAGGAGCCAGAGGCTATTCTACATGACTCATAATTAATTACGCGTAGACCCCGAAACCCGTAAACACGAAAAAGCATTGAGAAAAACCCTTCACACGACTCCCTCCTGCTTGGAGAGTTTAGGGGTTTAGGGTTGAGTTAGATCCAGGAGCCGGCTGGGGATGAGGCCGAGCTCGAGCAGGAGGGTCAGAAGGTCAAGGACGGAGCCCAGTTTTTTGTTGAGAGGTGAGGGCGGATCTCGGGTTCAGGGTTTAGGGTGTGGGATTCAGGGGTTTTGGTTTTAGGGGCTTGCCTAGGGCTGGGATTTTCGGGTTTTTCTTGGGCCTTGGACCGCACCCTCGCAGATGGTTGAAGGGGTGAAGACCATGGGCATTATTTCTGCGGGTTTTCATGCGGGTTAAGGGGTTTGGATAGAAAAGGCCTAAACGCTGAGATTTAAGGTTTCAGTTGGCCTGTTGAAATGTAAGGAGTTGTATTGGGTTTTTAGAGTGCGCAGTCGAGTCAAAACAAATGCCAAACCTTTAGTCTATAGTCCCGGACGGTTTAACGTTCGTAAGGGCCCGACCTTGAGACCTTACACAATGAACCCCTAAACCCTGAGGCCGACCTGTAACCCCACACGTATGACATAGTAGGCGATGATCCCCTATTTAGGTAGGTTTCGGGTTTAGAGTTTAGGGTAGAACTACCGGCCATATAGAGTACAGCAAGGAGCAATGTTCCTTTCTCGTAGTGGTGGTGGTTGTCGCCGTTGTCGTATTCATAGTCGCACTGGTATCTGCTCAGTAGACTCAGTAGCAGCATCATTGATATTGTCATATGCTGTTTTTTGGCTTGCTGGGTCTTTTGAGTAAGCGCACGGAAGCGTAGGCCCAACTACATACATGATGGGGAGTGCAGGACCAGCTAAGTACTGCCATTCTGCAAGTAATTCCTGCATCTTCACGATGATCAACGTTGTCAGAAATGCATTTCGAGCCAACAGGAACAGCGTTGCAAGGTAACTAGCTTTCACGATCAAGACCAAGTAATTATATGGGTAGTTCTCCAAATTAGGGTCCCTTTTCGAGTCCGTACTATAAGGGTTCCGTACTATTTTCGTGTGCCTCAGAAGGGACCCTAATTTAGAGAACCACCCATATTCGCAAGCAAATCAGCAAATCTAGCAGGCCACTCGTCAAAGAGCTTCTAGTGAGGTGCGCAGAAAACTGAGCCACCATGCAAAAAAAAGAAGCTGTGACGTCCCTGATTTTTGTAAAGCCCTATTAAACCCCAAACAGAAGTGGTGAAGCTTTGGTGCAGGAAGTGCAGGCTGTTCACGAAGACCCTGCAACGGTCAAGGAGGACGGGCTGGGCTTATCAGACTCAACCCTAAATCGTTCCAAAACTTCTCTTCTTCAGCATCGGCATGTGAAAAGCTCCAGCTGTATATGGATAATTCTCTAAATTAGGGTCCCTTTTTGGGTCCCCAACGTAGCCAAAAACAAGGACCCTAAACGGGACCCTAATTTAGAGAACTACCCATATGCAGCATCTGCCTATAGTTTCGCCGGTTGCGGCTCTTCCGATTTCGGGTGTGGGGTTGCTCCTGGATGGCTTGTTCGACTTGTATGTTTCAGGATTCTCGTTTAGGAGTAAGGAGTTTAGGATGCTTCGGGCTTAGGGACAAAAAATCTTAAGCCGCGGCGTGAGTCTGAGAGGGACCACATTATGCAAAAGCACGGAACTCGTCGAGGAGAGAGACCTTAAACCCTAAACCCGCAACTTTCTTTTCCATACTAACCTATGTGGGTATATATATATATAATACATATTCACACACGCACACACATATCTTTACGTCATTAAGTACTACTGTTGTTTTCTTTACTGTTGTATACGATTACTACTTCTGACTGCATTACCACTATTGCTATTACTGTTACTGTTATTGTCAGGAAGAGGATGAGAGCAAGCTCGAGAAGCGAGAAAATGTAGAGGAGGCCGAGGAGGCACGAACAAAACGGCCTCCTCACCACCTCATCTCTGCGATGATCGATGCAGGGTTTCGGGGACTTGGACGGCTTAGAGCAGTGAGCTTGGAGCTTAGTAACTGTACGGGTACTGTTGGGGTTTAAGGCTTTAGGACTTTCGGGTTCGATTTACCCTAAACCCTAAGCCCTAAACCCTTAGGGTTCAACTGTTTGGGGTTTAGCGTTCAGCACTTGGGGTTGATAGGGTGTGCGGCTCCGGGTTTAGGAGTAAAGGCTTGGTGTGATACATGCTGTCGAGGAGTTATCGAGATCGGAGGCTTCCAAAACGGTCCGGCTGTCCGTGGAAGGTCTTCAGGTGAGAGTTAAGTGTGCAAGGTTGCAGCATCTTGCTCCGATTTTCTGTAAGATTCTGCCTGAAACTTCGGGATTGGAGAGGCAGGGTTAAGGACCTGAGCTTCCGGGTACAGGGCTTACAGGCTTCCGGAATACGGCCAGCCGGGGCTAAACCCTAAATCCAAAGCCCAAGCGCCTTAGTGCCCGTGCCCAGAGAAGGCTGGGGTTCTTGTTGAGGAATTCGGGTAGCTCTCCAAATTAGGGTCCTTGTTTAGGGTTTCTTAAATTAAAGGGATCTATAGCGGGTTTCTATAGGATTTTTGTAAGGGTATTATAAGGGTAGTCCTCAAAAGTAGGGTCCCTCTTAGGTCCCAAAGATAGTACGGCACCCTTATGAAAAGGGCCCGAAAAAGGACCCTAATTGAGAGAACTACCCATTTAGTTTAAGCTGCTATGACCTGGAAACCATCTTGTCTACTATAGCTCCTTAAATGGCAACCCAACCCTAAACCCTGAACCCCAAACCCTGAACCCTACTCGAGCCGCAAGGCCACGCCAAAGCACGCCAAGGAGAGGTGCGACTCCTCCGAGGACTGCACTGAAATTCAAGACGAGCCCAAACCCTAAGCCTACGCCCTCACATCGCCAGAAGCTTGTCGGGCTGGGGCAGCCCATGGCCCGACTATGTGCGGAACTGGGTTTTCAAGATCTGGGTTTAGGGTTTGGGGCCCTGCGGAGTATTCTCGACCTCACTGGAGTATGTCGTTGTAGGAAGACTAGCTGGTACGCATACTGTCGTCTTTGGCTCAAGAAACAGTGCACGATGCAGTCTGGCTGTGGTGCCTGTAAACATAGGTTATCAGCCGTAGGTCTTACCATCGGTAGTTTGTTTGGCAATGGATTTCGCTCGCATAGGTCCTGCAGGCGCACCAGTGCCAAACTCGACGACCGAGGAAGCCGCATCACTTTCTGCTATGTCTCTTCAGGACAGTGGCACGGACCAGGTGGGCTTCGCTCCCCGAGAGGGTGAAGCAATTGTTTCATTGCTAGGCGCAGATGACCCCAGAAGGCGTATGCAAGGTGCAATGTCCGAATCGGATTATGTTAATACACCTACTCCTGTTCACACACCTCTGACGGGGTCGCCAGCAGTCGCAACATCATGGTTGCAGTATTCACCACATGAAATTTCCCAGGTCGCGAGCTTCTACCACAACCAAGTCTTAGCACCGACCCTCAATCAGCACGTGTTGGTCCTAAATGACTCTGGACCTGCCATAGCCGCAGAAGCTGAAGCTAGACATTCAGCGAGAAGAATCAACACTTCCGGGAGCAGATGGCTCGAATACAACATGAGGCTATATCGGGTGCTTCAAGACGTAGAATAGAGTTTGTACAAGCAGAGAATCGCCTCCAACATCAGGAGGAGAATCTTAGAGCAGCCGGCGAAAGCATGGCTAATCAGCATTCTGAGGAGATTGCCCTCATGAGGAGGGAGGCCTCAGAAGTGAAGGCCAAGCTTCATCAAGCCGAAAGCACCGTCAATGAAGTGGTGCATCACGCTGAGCGTGAGTTGGCTGCCAAGACACAAGCACAGTATGCTGCTGATGCGATGTCAGGTCAGCTTGGCCATCTTAAGTCCGAGATGCCAGAGTTCATGAAAATCCACCAAAGTCAAAGCAGCAATCTTTCCCGGTTAGAGCGTGACAATGCAGAGTTGAGATCTCGCCTAGCGGAAGCTGTGGCACGTGCTGGTGGATTTTACTCGGTGCCTGGAAATGCCTCTCAGTTCACGGGTCACATTACCCCATCGCAGTATGGCATTTTCACGCCCCCAGGAATGGCTGACAACCTCGGAGGTGGTGGAGGGCCGCCTGGCGATGATCCTGATGATCAGGGCGATGACAGTGATGACAAGACAAAGTCCAAGAAAGACAAGAAAAAGAAGAAGAAGAAGCGAGATTCGTCGAGTTCATCTTCTTCGTCCATCGGCCTCACTAAGAAAGAATTGCTGAGGATGCTCAAGAAAGTGTCCAAGTCGAAAAAGAAAAAGGACGAGGATGAGGGCACCGATGATGAAGAGCAACGAGGGAGAACTAGCACCCCAAAAGAAGCAGAAAAGATCGTGTTCCCAAAGTTTCCACAACCGGAGACATACCGGAACTGGCGCCTCCGCGTCAGAGAGGCGGTCGTCGCCGCTTCGGATCGCCCGGATGAAGCCTTTGAGTGGCTCTCCGAGGTTTGGAACGAGAGCACGACCGAGGACATGCTTCGTGACCCTAGCGGGTTCACAACCCTCGATGCAAAGATTCTCTCGGCCATCACCAATGTTCTTGAGGGTGATTTCGCAAGACAGATGGATACCTTTAAGGAGAGAGAGGGAAATGAGAACAGGCTTGTCCGTGGCAGACAGATTCTTTGGAAACTCGATGCCTATTTGGCAACGACCGCACTTCATGGCTCTGTGTATGACATGGAAGATTTGCTAAACGTTGTCATGATCAACGATAACCTCGTTCAGTTCATTCGCAACTGGGAGACTGTGCTCTCAGGGATGAAGAAGCAACCGTCTGACGACGTGCTGGGGCCTCTTTTCCATCGTCAGTCAAGAAAACCAAGCCACTCTCGCACGACATAGCAATTTATGAAAGGGCCCTCGATGGCACTAAGGAAAAGTCATACACTTTTCTTTATGATGCGGCCAACCGTCACATCAATGCTAAGCGTCTCGAGAAAACCCGAGACAGGATTGCTAGGCAAGCTGCTGCTGGCATGCCCACAACGCCCGCACCGCTGAAGCGGGTGCCACGAGGTTTTTGCATAGACTTTGTTAGGAAGGGTTCATGCACCAAGGAGAATTGCAGCTACAAACACGAAAGCCAGAGAAGTCACAGGGCAGGACTCCGAGTGGAGGCGGAAAAGGCAAAGGAAGAGGCAGATCGCCCTCCGGAAGGGGGATCCCATCCCCTGTCAATGTTGAATGCAAGTTCTTTAAGCACGGCCGTTGCAACAAGGGTGATTCTTGCAGGTTCCTTCATAAAGGAAAGCCTAGCGCACCGGCCCCTGGCAGTGGAAGAGAGTCGAGCGGCGAGAGAAGAAAGAAAAAGGAAAAGAAGGACAAGAGACGCAAGAAGTCACGGTCCAGCTCCAAGAGCTCCAAAGGCAGCCGAGGTTCCAAAGGAAGCAGAGGCTCCGGGAGAAGTGAGGGCTCGAAGGACGACGCGGCCCAAAGCCTTCAATTCCTGCAGCTGTTTGCCTCGTGGGTGCATTAGTCGCTGGTTCGGCATCCCAAGCCGANNCGGAAGGATATGCCGATCCATGATGACATGCATCCGACCACTTTCCCAGCTTTGGCATCCGTGAAGTTTTCCAACACACCTGAACTTTACTATATCCCCACACCATTGCATGAGAGCAATGGAGGCCCATCATTCAGGAGGCACGGGAATTTCGGAAGGAGTACCCTGTAAGCCGGTAAGCGTCAGGCCTATAAGAGGGATGATCAAGATTTGAGAGACGCGCAGGCGAGCGCGAAGATGCTCAGGTCAACCATTGAAGGGATGAATCAAGGTGCCACTCCAGCGTGCAAGTTCAAGTGCAACACTGAGTCTGCTTGCGACGAATGCATTGCCGCTAACCTAACGGTTGGTTGCCCAGCAGGGAGTACCAAGTCAGCTCCCACCATTGACATGGAGTGGATTGCAGACACCGGCAGCGCACAGGATCTCGTATCAAAGCACGAGGTTCAGGGCATTGAGGACTTTGAGTCTTCTCGGCCAGTCAACAAGATGCTGAAGGCAACAAGGTCTACATGGATGTGAGAGACAACGTACCGTGTTTGAATCTTGGAAGGAAGACGTTGCTCTGCCCTCGAGGACTCCATCACCGAAGCCTGATCCTTCGCCAGCTGAAAAGCTCGGCAATGATGCTATTGATTCCGAGCAGTTGGCAAGTGATCTGTTGCGGGACCGTGATTTTAGCTATAAGTCTTGCCTCAAGCTCCTTCGTGCATTGAAGTGCAAGCCTGCTAAGAGTAATCGCTTGTCGGTTGCTAACAAGAGCAAAGCCAAGGACACCGTCGAATACATTGTATTTGGCACATTCGCCCATGGTGGGGTTCAAGGCGCTACGAACATCACGCATAAGAACTCTAAGGCGTGCCAGTACATCAACGCCCTTGTTGGTGATCACGGAATGTCCGGCGACTGTTCGTCAGTGTGTATCAATCACGGCTCCACAATCAAGGTCCACAAGGATGCACACAACATGAAAGGTTCCACCAATCACACCATCAGCATGGGTGACTTTGAAGGTGGCGAGCTATGGACTCACGGCCCCGCCACTCGAAAGGGTGAGCCTAATGTCACCTCACACAAGTTAGGCGACAAGACCCTTCTTCGTCGGCGATAGCCTCGACAAGTGCAATCTATGCAGGTGAGCACGGTAATCGCAGTACCTCTGGAGGTTACTTCGTTCTCGTAGGACCCAATACCTATTTCCCGTTGAGTGCCTTTAGCAAGAAACAAACAAGCGCCGCGCTCAGTAGCACGGAGGCAGAGGTTGTATGGGCAAATGTTTCGCTGCGTGCGTTGGGACTTCCTTCATCTGCACTTTGGAGCGTGCTTCTGAACGCGGGGGGAGGTACACCACAGCGAAACGCCTTTCCAACGAAAGGCAAAGCAATTGACTTGTCTAAGTTGCGAGATTCAGAAGTTTCCAAAATCAAGTCTGTACGGCATCATCCTCTGCCTGACGGTAGCAGACTCGAGGTTCATTCAGGTGTTGCGACTCTCCCTGAACCTGTCGATTCGACCACCCATCCACTGAGAGATGTGTGGATCCAAGACAAGGGAAAGTGGACCAGAATCGAGGAGGCCGTCGCGTGGGAGGAATTGCAGAACATGTCCTACACAGTGCGTTGTGATGTTCTTGTATGTGTCTACAGAAGACCTGGAATGGATTATCATCGCTTCGCGGAAGCGGAGGCAGAAATGCGCAAGGAATTAGCCGGTGTCAGAGATCCGGGGGGTGTTGACATTGAGGCCCTTGCTCCAAAGACTGGTTCCAAGGATATCGGCCTCATTGCTTATGTTCCCCATGCCATTGAACCCGTTGTACTCGAAGACAACCAGGCCACGATCAGGATCCTCGAGTCCTGCAAGTCCCCGTCTTTCAGACATGCTGACAAAACACAGCGGATCAACCTAGGCTGGATAGCTGAACAATTTGGTCGTAGACACTACAAGATGGCGTATGTCGATACCAATCTTCAAGCTGCAGACATCCTCACCAAACCGTTTACTAGGTTACTAGTGTTGACAAATGGTCGAAGGCACTTGAGCTTATGCGCATCGCTCCTGACAAACAGCAATCCAGAAAATCCACGGCAGCAGCTCAGCCGCCCAAGGGCGCGCTCAAGAGGCTCGAAGCCAAGATTGACACATTGATCATTGATCATTGAATCATTGAGGTTGCTTTGGATGGGGAGCCACACATGAAGATGTTTGTGCCTGAAACGTATCCGGGTTTTAGCTGGATCACCCTTGAAGGTTATGAGGGCATCGAATCAGTGGCTAAAAGGAAAGAACTGCTCGAGATTGCTAAGAAGTTCACAAGACGACTGGTGCTTCGATTCTCGTGTGGTTGAGGGTTCCTACTACACCTATGTCTACAAGCAACCCCATCCTAACGGAAGGGAATTTCAGCAGCAAGCGTGACAAGAAAGCGTTCAACAAATCGGTGTTTCGATGTCATTAGAGCCGACTACATCATCACGGCCGACAAAAACAACGTTCTCATGTGTAACGAGAGGGTCTCCAGAAATGGTCATGTGTAACGAGAGGGTCTCCAGAAATGGATGCGATCCCACAAACTCAAGAGTGGATGGTTCGATGCCTGTTGTGTCAACTTTGAACACCCAAGTGGTTTGTCGGCACGTTCCCCCACTACTATTGCTTCTAGTGTCGAAAGCATAAAGAACAAGTTCGCTAGTCTGCGTTGTAAAGATAGGGACAGCCACCTGAAGTGTCGAAGCTCCGACAGTCCTTACTCTTTGCAGATTGGCGATAAGATCATTCAGTTTTTGCAAAGCATTAAATTTCCCTCATGAGTCCGTTTGAGCTGACTGCGCGACGACAAGGCTTTTGTGCTTTCAGTGAAAAGTTGGAGTGTTTTTGCATGGTAGCGGA